>JAEQBH010003668.1:0-248842 GCA_016808115.1 Tetrastigma voinierianum | reverse complement strand
CTTCCGTATAAGATAAGTTCCGCAATACTGCATAATGCCTCTGTGAATATCTCCAGAGTACCTACTCTGCACCCTCCGAATAAGTGTAAATCCTCAGAGATAAGTATAAGCCCTATGGTATAAGCATAAGTTCGTGAACTCCTACTGAGGTCCGAGATAGGATATAAGTACCAAAGACGTTGCATAAGGACCTTTGTATACATAAGCTCCTCAGAATTCCTAATGAGATCCGAGTAAGTACAAGATCAGAATGTGATAAGTATAAGTCCTAATAAGCATAAGTCCTGTATATTCCAAGTAATTGTATAAGTTCATTATGTGAATGCCTTCATTCTCCGATACACCAAGCATCGTTATCTCAGACGGCGTTTCGTATGGGAAATGTTTCCCACTAAGCGCAAAGCTTAGCACTGTGCCTTTAATCCGTGTAGGTACAGGAGAAGACGCCAAAGAAACAACCGCATACAAATTCGGGCCAACACACTAGGTAAGGGTTCACTACATGTAGATTCCGCTCCGACCAGAAACGTGAAGATAGCCAGATTTGCAACGACCCGCTTATACGTTGCCTCAGATTAATGACACCAATTCTGGTAGTTCTTTGATTTGTATATAATATTTCGATTCATATAAGACGCGGGCCATACCCACAGTACAAGTTTGGTTTAAAAAATTTAAAAAAAAAAACTGGCAGAAAAGAGTCCTGGCCCCGAGTCTCGCACTAACTCGTTCGGATCCGTCAATCGCCGGACCGAACGGTGTGACATTTCTAGCAAAGTTCACATGCTAAATCATCCACCAAATGATGTTCAACAGCCCATCATGTCTTGCTGCCCTCAACCCCCCAGAAGAACTAAAATCTGTACTTCAACAAAATCATCTAAACTGAAGACAGAAAAATTAAAGAGGATATTTTGTTTGTGAATTCAACAAAATTTCCAAACTCAGAAAATACCACAAATTTCAAGCACAGCATGGATTGGTGGGTGGAGGTTTAGGTGTTTTAGGACGCCTTTGTTCATATTACATGTAATCCCAAGTTCTTAAGGCACATTTAAACAACTAAATAACCTAAATTTTCCATTATTCCTTTATCATACACCCTACACAATGACAAACTTCAATCACGGAACAGAAAGTAAGTTACTATAGTCTAAGATAACTTAGAATGAAATGACAACATGTCTTTCTCTTTATTGGACAACACAAATAATAGATACATACATGGATGAGCAAAATGAGCCAAATAATCCATGTTAATGATTAGTTTCCTATCCTTTTAGAAATTTTTCCTCTCTTCCTTTTCTTAGTCTCCTAATTTGACTAACTTTGTTTCTTTGCCCTATCACTGTAGTATAAATTTGTATGTTCCTCTCTTTTGTAAATTAATGAGGAATTAGAATACTCCTTTCTCTCAACATAGACAGGTTCCATAAAGAGTCAGAATATTACGTTAGGGTTTCACCGTGTGGTCGGGGACTCGACGACTCATCCAACAACCAGAAACCCCACCCTCGGGTTAAGTAAGCATTTGTCGCAAAGCCTCACCATTAAAGCCACAGCCACCATCTGAACAACCCGCCGCTGGTAATTTTTTCCAAAGAACCCTAACTTCAATGCCAGTGGACACTCAACCAGGATCGCTTCTGAGTTTCATTCAGCCGATGAAGAATCTACGGCAACAAGTATCTCACACGCCACCACACACAATTCTCCCTTCTGCCACTGTCCCTCACGCATCGGTGCATGGCTTCTCCTCTGATCGCCGGACTTCACCACTTGAATCGCCTGTCGCCGATCTACAAGCCTAAGTACCCAATTTTCTTATCTGAACCTGCACCACCCTCTTTTGTCCATTTTTCTCTCCGACAGCATATATTTTCAGTTTCTTCTTGATTTTTCTTCTAAGTCCGACACCTCTGAAGCTCCTCTCACCATCTAGAGTTGTTTTATTCCTTCTAAAATATTGTTTACGTCGATTCTATGATTTTCTGCTGATTTCTCGTCTTTAAGGCTGAAAAAGACGTCTCTATGGCCGAAAAATATGTCTTTATGGCTGAAAAGGCCAGACTTTTGTATCTGGAACTCCTATTATTACGTTGGATAAACTCACGAGAAGCAAAAATTATCTATCATAGGCGGATTCTGTGGACCTATGGTTTATTGGTAATGGTTGTGATGATCATCTTACTTCTGCGGACACAAGTATCCCTGAAGATAAATATCCTCTATGGCGAAAAACCGATGCTTTACTATGCAATATTCTCCGGCAATCTATTGATACCAAGACTCTATATAATATTGGGGCCTATAAAACTTGCTACACTCTCTAGAATCAGGTGAAGAAACTGTACACTAATGACATTCAACATTTCTACCAGGTGATATCCTCCATTGCTAATTTGAAACAGTTCGACATGGATACATCTTCTTATGGTGGATGGATGTCTGCCCTTAAGGATGAACTTGCATCTATCTTGCTAAAATATACTAATGTTGAGACTTCACAGTCAAAGATGGATCAAGTCTTTATGATAATTCTTCTACTTAACCCTGCGCTGTGACTTGAGAACATCCAGAATAGATAATTCAATTTGAAAGCAGCTATTCTAAACTTTGATGAGGTTCTGCTCGCCATTTCGCTATACCCTCCACCAATTCAATCCATGTGACTTGAGATTCCACCAAACACTTTTGTGATAGTTTCTCAATCTCATTCTCAGTTTTGATTCCCGAGGCGACGCGATAGCACCAATATAGAGGGACAACGTCCCACGCACACATATCACATAGTCACACACTTGTGATCGGGAGTGCTATCAAATTACATTGTCAACCTCCCCGTAATACTCATTTGGCTTAATCTTCTGATCATTCAGCGAGTTCGAGTTCTGGCTCAGGGAGTTCATCCACACCTCAAGGTGTCATTCTTACGCCCAACGAATATGAGAAGTACCTTCATCTCACTCAAGCAACCAAATCTTCCTCCATTGCTTCTGTTGCCTAGACCGGTAATGTCTCTGCTTGCTTTACACATTCATCTACACCTTGGATCATTGATATTGGAACCTCTGATCATGTCTCCTGCACTAATATTTTTTTCTTCTCTTTACCTGCTCTTTACCTAGTTTTACCTAGCTTAATGGTTCTCAAACCATAGCCAAAGGCATCGGGCTCCTATTGGTCCCTCCTTCCTAGCCCCTTACCTCTATACTTTATGTTCCTGATTTTCCTTTTAATCTTATTTCCATTAGTGAGTTGACTCGTGACCTTCATCAGGTACTTACTTTTCTCACAACTCAGAACCTCAGACCAGGTGGTACCTGGGAAGACGACAACATAGGACATGAGTCACATGGCCTCTTTCACCTCAACTCGCCTCTTTGTTCCACTGCTTGCATGTCCACGGAAGCTCCTCTCCTCCTCCACAATCATCTCGGTCATCCAAGCATCTCCAAGTTTCGAAAGTTGGTTCCTCATTTTTCCAGTTTATCTTCGCTGAGTGTGAGTCATGTCAACTTGGGAAACATAATCATGTCTTGTTCTCAAAGCGCTTAGATCCTCGGAAAAAGTCTCTTTTTGAGCTTATCCACACTAATGTTTAGGATGGTTCTGAGTCTGCATCTACTTTGTGGATTTGCTACTTGCATTTCTTTATACACGATTATTCTCGATGTCCCAAGGTTATTTTTAATGAAAACTTGAGCTCAATTATTTTCTATCATTCAAAAATTTCATGTTGAAATTCGCACTCAACTCAATACTTCAATTTGTATTCTAAGAAGTGATAATGCAAAGGAATATTTCTCTATGTCATTCTCTTCTTTTATGTTTTCCCATGGGATTCTTCACCAATCATCTTGTGCTTACAACCCACACTCTCCTCAACGGAATGGAGTGGCTGAGCGTAATAACTGTCATTTAGTTGAGACAACCCACACTCTCCTCCATCATAAGGTTCTTCAACATTTTTAAGGGATGCTATCTTAGCTGCATGTTATTTGTTTAATCGTATGTCATCCTTTGTTTTACATTATCAGATCCCTCATTCCATCCAGCTACCTAATTAACCTTTCTTTTGCCTCCCTCCTCGTGTCTTTGGTTGTGTCCATATTCTCACTCCTGGGCAAGACAAACTCTTAGCCAAAGCCACAAAGTGTGTCTTCTTAGTTATTCTCGCCTTTAAAGGGGTTATCGATGTTATTCTCCCGACATTAATCGCTACTTCATCTCTGTTGATGTCACCTTCTTTGAGGATTCCTCTTCCTCCTCTGTAGCACATCCTCCTATTTCGAATGTCTTATCTATTCCTCTTGTCTTACCATCTCTGGGGATTTCTTCACCTAGATGCTATGACTGAATATTTCCTGTGTTTATACTCCTCGCCCTTGGCCCTCCCATGTGGTCTCACGAATCAACTTCTATGCCACCTTCTTCATCTCCCGCCTCCGCTCGTGAATCGCCCCAATGATCTACCTATCATCATTCTAGCTGCACTCGCGCTTACCAGAACTCCACATCCTCTTTATAACTTTCTAAGCTTTCATTGTTTATTTTTACCCTACTTTGTCTTTGTTTCCACCTTGTTTTCTCTGCCTTACCCCTAAGTAAGACTAAATACGCTCTCTCATCCCAAGCAACAAAAGTAAATGACTAAGAAATGGATGATCTTTACCCAATGGCACACGGGAGCTCACGTCTTCCTCCCGCAAGTCCTTCAAGTTGGTCACGTTGGATTATACAAAGAAGCGCGGGACTTGATGGCCAAGTAGATCGGCTTAAGGCCCATTTGGTCGCCAAGGGGTACACTCAACAATATGGCTCAAACTATTATGATACATTTTCTCCAGTGGCCAAGCTACTATGCGCTCATGGCCCCTTTTTCAATTGGATATCAAGAATGTCTTCCTTCATGGTGATCTCACCAAGGAGGTATATATGGAGCAATACTTAGTTTTGTTGCTCAAGGAGGGTCTACTTTGGTATGCAAGTTACGTCGTTCCTTATACAGTCAAAAATAGTCTCCTCGAGCTTGGTTTAGCCGGTTTAGCTCAATGGTTCAGGAGTTTGGCATGATTGAAGCACATCAAACCATTTCGTTTTTTATCATCAAACTTCTACTAGATTGTGTATTTACTTGATTTTTATGTGGATGACATTGTCACATAAAAAGGATCAGATATTATTCAAAACTCAAACACCAAATCCTCACCACTTTCAAAAAAAAAGACTCGGGGGAAACCTAAGTACTTTATGTGCATTAAGGCAAATTTCATTCTAATTCTAAAGGTGGTTATTTATGAATATACTTGATATATCGACAACACTAGAATGTCAAACTATAAAGCCTCGCGTACACTCCTACGGATCCGAATGTCAAAACTCAGACAAGCTGCGGAGTCTCTACGAGATCCAGGGAGATATCGATGACTTGTAGGTAAACTGAACTATCTCACGATCACTTGGCCTGATATTTCTTTTCCTGTGAACGTAGTTAGTCAATTCCTATAATCACCTTGTGATAGCCACTGGGATGCTGCAATTTGTATTCTCTATTATGTCAAAGGAATACCATGTCAAGGGGTGTTGTATGAGAAACAGGTTATACCTGATTATCGGGTACGGATGCAAATCAAGTGTGCTCACCTACGATAGACGCGCTATACATCGTGGTATCGCGGTGTTCATCAAGGTAAATCTTTTAATATCCTGGAAGAGTAAGAAACAGGATGTAGTAGCAAGATCTAATGTTAAAACCGAGTATCGAGCTATGGCCTTAGCAACATGTGAACTCAAGGGGTATTGTATGAGAACAGGGGTCATACCCATTGTCGGGCTGCAGTTGATGCGTGTGACCGGGCGTGCTCACCCATTGCATGGACGCTCTACACGATATCAGCGCTCATCAAGGTAACTTAACGCAAGAGTAAAACGTGGATGTAGTAGCAAGATCTAGTGTTGAAGCAGAGTATCGAGCTACAGTCTTAGCAACATGTGAACTCATACGGTTGAAGCATCTCCTCTAAGAGCTAAGACTCGTAAGAATGACCAGATTTGGGTTTATAATGCGATAATCAAGTTGTCTTTGCAAATTTCATCTAACTAGCTTTCCATGAGAGGACCAAGACATCGGCGGATTGCCACTTTATCGTGAGAGAAGATTACATCAGACGCATTTAATTACAAAGCTTTGTTAACTCTAATGGCCAACTAGAAGATATCTTCACTAAGTCTCTCAAAGGTCCTTGGGTAAAGTATATATGTGACAAACTTGGTGCTATTGACCTATATGCTCTAACTTGAGGGCGAGTGTTAAGGATTAGTTTCTTAATCCTTTTAGGAATCTTTTCCTTCTTTCCTTTTCTCTTTAGTCTCCTAATTTGACTCTAACTTTGTTTCCTTTTTTGCCTTTAACACGAGAGTATAAATTTTTATTTTCCCTCTCTTTGTAAATTAATGAGAATTAGAGTATTCTTTTTCTCTCAACAATCCACATACTAGCCTCCAACTTCACATCTCTATAAGAGTTAATTTTGTCAGTTGTAATTTTATATTGCATCTAATACTACTCCAGTAATTTCTTAAATGTAACTTGGGTCATAAAGCCAAGGAGTCTTAACATTCTTTGTTATACTTCTTCAATGCTTCCTCAAATTTAGTCACCCCTAAGTTTACCTCTCTACTAATTTATTGTTATTATTTATATTGCATATAATCCTATTCAGAAGTTTTCTAAATGTAGCACTTGGTCGGTATGTACTATGAATTTAACCTTCCTATGCTCTCAATGATTTCAATAAAATTCTAATTGATTTTGCCACCAAATTATTTAAATGCTAAAAGAAATGATGCTAAGCTTCCACATGAGGGTCAAAAATCCCAGTCAAGACTAATCTCAGTGTTATCTTCACCATCTGCCTATTCCATGTTCGATAAATATTGATAACTGAGTTAAGTATTTTGTTGAATCACCAAGTAGCTCAGCCAACTGGGAAATTAATCTATGGTTTCGGGATAATTCATGGCTCCAAAATGGAGAGACCAGAGTTGAAGTCAGCAATGGCAGTGATGCCTGTGCCCTCTCTTTGACTTGGGGGATTTTGGCTAAGAATGAAGAAAAGAAATGGACATCAGCAAGAACAAATAGTGTAAAAATGGAGAATACTGGAGAGAGAGAAAAAGGAGTAGCATGCCTCCAATCTTATCTGCTAAGGCAACTTCATGCATAGCACCTCACAAAGTAGAAAATAGGTATTAATGGGTAATGGGTAATTGTAATTTGAAGGGGTGGCTGCTTAAACAAGCAAATTGTAGTGGGAATTTGGGTCATTGGGTATTAAGATCATATTGGCAGTGGGTATGGGAATTTGATAGAAATTTGACAACTTAGAAATTTGTGTTTTCAAGAATATTTGTGTTTTTATGAAGTAAATATACCATGGATATTGATACTAAAAAAAGATATAAAATTAGATGTATAAAAAAATTGGATGCTGGATTAATATAAGAATTTGACAATTAGTTAATAGTAACGTTAAAATCACATGTTATAATTAATTTAAAAATTATGATTAATTAAATTTAGGATAGAGTGATAAAATAAAAACATAACTCTAAATATTAAACTAATCCAAATGCCTATTTTTACACTTAAATAACATTACATTACTAAATATTATTTATTATTTGTTTGTATCTAAATACACTTCTTTTTTTTTAAATCTTTATATTATTTAAAAATATATATATTTTTAAATCAGTATGCTTTCCCTATGGCCCATCTAAGATGCAAATAGCGATACACCATACGGACTCTTTGGAGTCATAATGACCAATATTGCACTTTGTACCATGCTTCTCCACATGACCAAACCCTCATGGGAAACAATGATGAGAGAGTAGTAAAAGTAGTTCAACCAAAATAAATAAATAAATAAAATGGTACCTCAAATACATGGTCCAAAGGGCAGAGAAAAAGGTTTAGTAATAGGAACCTCAAGGATTCCAGGATGTGAAACCATAACCTATCCAATCTGCACCATAGCGGAGGCATGACCTAAAAATCACAAATAAAACAACAGAAGAGATCAAGACACAACAAGAATTTCTGAATGCAATAGCCAATATGATGAATTAAGTAATCAAGACTAAAGGAAAAGGAAAGAGTTCAAAACATAGTATGCACTTTCATTCCTTACTCTTTCCTTAACCACTCTCAAAGTTACATTATAAAATTATGATACTGCGATAATTTTTTAACATCACCTTCATTTTTCTTTGTCTGAAATACATTGTGGAGCCTGATATACACTGTGGGGCTTATATCTCAACAACTTTCAAGGAAGTTGGTAGCTTAACAGTTCTCATACATAAATGCTGCTTTTCCACCAGTAATGGGGTATTTGTCCTAGTCTTTATAATTGTGTTAACTATGCTTAGAAGACTTGAATTCAGTTTCTCCTACTGCTAAGCCCCTCATTTATCCATTGAGCCTGATATATATTTTGGGCCCAAATAATAGTTTGAGATTTGTAGCTTAACAGTTCTCATAAAAGAATGCTACTTCACCATTTATAACGAAGATCACAGTGACAAACAGCACTACGACCACACACTTCGAGCCTTGATGAGATTTCCATAGAGTCCTACGCCTTCCCTTTCCTCATCTTGTTTTATGACTTCTTTTACTTCAAAACCCTAATTCCTTAGAGAACACAATGATATCTATACATGATAGGATTCCTAAGTTCCTTTTTTTTTTTTTGGATAAGTGATAGGATTCCTAAGTTCTTGTAAACTTAGGTCCCTATTGTGACCTTTTAATAATTTATTGAAATTGTCCTTACACCTTTCCTTAATTCCTAAAAATTTTCTAAACTTTCTCAGCCAGAATCTCCTTTAATGCACTTGAACTGTTAGATAAAAAGAGTGTGTTAAATTGCAGCCCTGTAAACACCTGAACTACCTAAAATTTTAAAGATCTAATAGGTCAAAATTCTGAGCTTCAAGATATGGTTCCTATATTATTTGGGAATTTGGTATGTTGCAGCATGTTAAAAAAAGGGGGCATTTATCAATGAATAAGCACCTTTGGCAACAAAAAGAATTGCAACGCTAAGCTGATGATGATAAAGACATCCAATATTCCAGCCCAAAGCCCTAATTCCTGTACTGGTCCAAGTTTTACCTCCAAATTTGTAGATTGATGGCCAGACAACAAGCTAACGATTTTTTCTTATATATTATAATTGCAGAACTTGTAGTTCTTGCACCAGGTAAAACCATCATAAAATATTATGACTAACCAAGGCAAAAGTTTGAATCATTCTTACCAGCGTACGCTTCAATAATGAAGCAATAGCAAGCGCTGTACGTATTTGTTTCATCTGAGGACAATAACACAATGTAATTAATGAAATGGAACATGGAAGTGTTAAAACAATTATAATATAAGTCAGTTGGATTAGGTTGATACATGCATACTTGGTAATTAATGAGAGCAAAATGTGATTCAAGATTATGCTCCCCATCCAGCAACAGCCTCTTTGGAATAGAAGGCTTAAATGTCAAGAAACCACCTGCATAAGTTCCCAAATAGATCAAATTTGTCCTTGAAAAGGCATAGTCATCAAAACATAACCAGAAGCAGATTCCATGACACATGCATCAATGCATTATATTAGTTTAAATCTAGTTAGTAAGGAGTAGGAAACATTTCATAGGAGTTAGTTTCCCCATGGAAAGTGGATGACACACAGGAAAATTATAACTTTTGTATTTCCCACAAACACTGAAGTCTAACATTATATTTTAGGACTAAAGACGATGTCCATACAAAAAAGCCTCAATACATAGTTACTTCTATGAAAAATTGTAAGTTCACATGCTAGTCAAGCGCAAGCTATATGCAACGTGAAAGGAAATTAGCCACTTTTTTCTACTTTTCAGTACTAACAGATATAAGTGTGTGTTCCATGTCACAGTCCTTAATGTTTGGATTGTGATTTTGTTAGGACTATGCTATTATGTGTTCGAATCTGGTGGACCTTGGGTGTGCAGAGCATATGCGTGATTATATTTTGCAATAGCAAAGGCACACAATTTTACATGATTCTAAGAACCCGCCTTATCGCCCATGGGTCATGCGCCCAAATGCAAAGGACTTCCACTTATCCGACCAAGGTTTACAATACCTTATGTGGTACAAGAATCCCTCACCCACTCAAACCCAAACACCCCAGTGGAACTTAATGAACTCCCTCCATTCTCCCACAAAGATTGCACAATCTAATCCCAACACTACAATGTTAGAAAACGAAGAATATAAAAACCATCATCTTTCACCATAGGTGAAAGGCTTTTAACGTGCAATACCTCAATCAAGTATTTGCACTCCGCACTCCTTCCGCACGTTCGGGCTTCACTTGTTCTTCTTCAAACTCTACTCCTGAAATCCATGTTGAGCATCTTCTGAAAACCCAAATATATAGCATTGTATATTCGGTTATGGAAGATTAGATAAGATTGGATCATTATCCTAATATGACTCCAAACCTACCTTGAATTATCCAAATTTTCCATTAAACTATCACCCGAAAATGGGAAACTTGCTGCTTAAAAATCCTCTTTAGAATAGTATCATTATTTGATTCCAATTCTGGTTCGATAGCTTAGATGATCCGATCTTCTTGATTTGATAATTATCCACTTGCCTAAATGATCTTTATCCGCTTGCCTAAATAATCTCAGGCCCATAGGTTACTTGCTCCCTAAGTACCTTAGCCTCCAAGCTAGCAAATTTGCCTTGCATCCCACGTCAGCTCTACTCCAAGTCCAAACTCATAGAGTCTCACACGTCCCTCGCACCGTGGACCGGCTCTTAGTCCGCACTTCATCCTAGTTCTCCAGGACTTCTTTACTGAATCTTCGACCTCATCTATTCCGACCTTCACAGCCTTCTTCTTGTAAAACATCAGGGACGAAGAAATGGACAATCTCAAACCCAACAAGTACCCTAACCTAGACAAGTATATATTTAAACACAAGAAATTGATAAAATGTTAGAAAAAATATTCACTCTACATAAATTAACAATCATCTCTAACTCAAGCACCAAAATTTTTTTTTTTTTGATTGATAACTCAAGCACCAAAATACAACTCCTTAATATGTTATATACCCAAATCTATATGAAATATCAAAAGTGAAAGTTGTAATGACGTATAATGCATGTGTATAACACAAATTAACTTTGATATAAAAATTTGATAAAACCTGAGCTTTTGATAAAATAGCAATTGCATTGGGGTATTATTTTGAGACAAGAACTAGCAGTAGGGAAATTCCAACTTCCAGTTGAACTTTGGTCACTCTTGAAGGAAAACTGGTCCTGGAAGTTTAAAAACTAACATGAAGCAGGGGACAAGTACTCACTACACAAGCCTACAGTTTAGAACCAGAATCAAGTACAAAACAAGGTTCATGAATGGCCCAGCTTCAATCACTAAAGCAAGGATGATTAAATCTTAGTTCAAAGTAAAAGCTTGGAACCCCGTGAGAAGTGGGCCTCGCCCATTGGTGGTCTCAGAAGAGGATCTGGACAGAGGGAAGGCAAAAATTCCAATAGGGAGAATATTTTAATGACTAAAACCTCAGATAAAATCAAACCTCTATTCAGAAAAAGAAAACCAACATTTCATAGAAAAAGAACCAAAAAGGAATAAAAAAAATATATATTTTGATAGGTGAAAAAAAAATAGAAATTAGACAATTAACAGTGAGCCACTTTTCCTCACAAATCTAGGACCTTTGTTTGGACAATTAAATAGAAATTAGAAGTCAAAACAGTGGGCATAAAAGAAGGAAATGGAAACAAAGATTTGATTAAAAAGAAACAATAAAACAAAACAAAATAAAAAGAAGAAAAAAAGAAACAAAGGTCAGGAAAGGGCTCCAACAGCCTAACACCCACCATCCAAACTTCAGTTCCATCAAGAAAAATCAAGCTAACAAGAATGCCACTTCACTCTATAGGAACTGCCTCCTACAGAGAAGTATTCAACTTCACATGGGGACATTGAAAGAACCCAAAAGAAACCTGCCAACTAAAAGAGTTCAATCCATAACCCTAGTGCAATAGACCATAAAGAAAAATACGATCCACTGATTCACCATAGTCAAAGCGCTACAGGAACCCTATACTTTAGGAACAGTAAAGCTAGATAAAGAACTCTGATCTTCAATAACTCAATGCAGTGATAACTCTTTACAAGCCAACAACCAACCATATGTCTTGATGTTTATAAGAATTTTAGAATTAGCTTCAGGGAAAGTAATGGGGCATCACTATCATAAAGGGCAAGGAGGGAGTATAAGAAACTGGAAGGAACAATATCAGTAGTCCATCCGAAAAAGGGGAAAGATGGAAGTAAACTTATGCAAGCAAAGCAAAAGGATAGGAGAGGTCAGCATTCCCAGATTAAATAACTTCTGCAAGTCAAAATTCCATGACAAGGAGGACTGAATCTGATCAAGGAAAAGATATGAGAAATACAGTCATCTCTGGTCCCTGAGATGGTAAAGACAATGATAGAGAATTCTGGTGGGCAGATCCCCATTAATGTTCTCCCAGAAGCAAATTTTGGAGCCATTACCAACAGCTAGAGGTATAAACTGAGAAGTTCGGGAAACCCTTGAAACTGTTTTCCATGGGCACCAACAAGAACCGAACTACAAGGTCAGTTTTTCATCTGCTAACTTACACTTACACATACTTTAGATGTTGCTAAACCACAGAGGGTTATGCTCACCAGGAACCTAAGCTTCATCCCCTGCTGCACCACCCACCCCCAACCAACACCAAAAGACAACAGCCCCAACTTAACTATTCCCCTTCTAAACCTAAGATCAATCAACCTGATCAAAGAAATCATGACTAAATTCTCCTAATCCTATAAGCAATAGCAGCTGTGATTCTAAAGACAGAAAGGCATCACATGATAATGTGGATAAGCACAACAGAGCCCAGGAGGTAAGAAAGAAAACAGATAGATAGGATGTCATGGGTTAAAATAACGGATTTGAATTAGATAAGCATATGAAAAATTCTCTGAGAAAGACAAATAGGATGTGTTGCATTTTGCAAGGACTAAAGCCAATAGCAAGCAATTTAGGGGATGAAATGCATTATAAAAGAACTCCACATGGATATAGATAACATCTAGAAGAATTGGCCAGGTGAGTCATAATATTCTGGTGGATCATAGAAAATTGGCTTCCCGGTCTGTGACGCTTTCCTTCAAAATACCAGCATACTGGAATGGTACACAGCATATGGCTCCAGTCTAAGTTGTTGATACATGGACTGCCAACATAGCATTAAGGCTTAGAAAGATGTTCAATGCACAAGTTGAATGTGTTCTATGATATGGATCCTCATACAAGATTCTCCAGTTTGATGGCAGAAATGAGTAGAAAGGAGGAATGGAGCTTTCAAATATATCTAAAAAGAACAAGGGATGATTAATAAATTTCAAAATTTTGAAGCACTAGTCTATTTGTCCAACCTGCACAAAAAAAGTATGCCCACTACAAAATATGCTAGCTGGCAAAAGCCCCAGCTTGAGGTTTCCATCATAAGCATATGCAAGTCCACTGTCCTCATCGACAGATGGGCCCAATTGCCTGCGTATAAGGTCATTGAACCCATTCTGATCCCATATCTTATCATCAGCTAAAAGCATCTCTTTCCACTCTCTTGCCAATTTTTTTGCAGACTCTGTTGGTCGCCAGTGGAAAATTCCTATATTGAAGGCAGAACCAACTGTCAAAAAGCAAAGAAAGGATCTCATTAGCAGGATGATTACTTAAAAGAAATAGCATCCAAGCAATCAATGGAGATAATCACCACCACTTCATCATTAGCTACAGTAAAAGATAAAACACAGTCTGAATTACATATTAGAGATCTATTTCAAGGCAGTCTAAGGCATAACTGACCAATGGAAAGTAATATAGTAATGACTGACTTGATTATTTTCTCTTGAAATTTTTAGTTCAGCCACTTTGTAAAGGGAATTGATTATCACATTTATTCTAGTTTAAATCCAGTGCACCAGCCCTATTTAGCATTTTTTCATCATTGGGGAAACCAAAACATTAGCATGTAGGATGCTGTTCAGGGAAAGAAATAATGTGACATTAATGTTGACCAAAAAATCCTTAGCAAGTGGTATGAGGTTGCAACTTAATAAACAGCTTACACACACCAGCCACTCTAAGACAGCCCAAGCAAAGACATGAAACTATCTAAAACCACAAGGTAAACATAATAAGTGGAGATTGCTTTAAAAGTTTTCTTTAGATAAGATTCACCTTGTTGCCAAATATCCAAGCTGTCGTCAACAACTGTTGGTACAACTTGATCGGTTGATGTTAAGACATCTGCTCCAGGAAAACGTGCCAAATATGGAAGCGGGTTCTATTCAGCATATAACATACAAAAATATTAGTAGCATTAGTTGAAGCAAATAGAGGTCCTTTGCAAATAATCTTTCATAACAAAATATATAGAGCTTCTACAGTATGTATGAAGAAATATAACCAACAAGATAAGAAACGCAATAGCAACCTACAAAAATATAAAGAGGAAACCAATAAAAAAAAATTAAGAGGGGTAAAAAGAATTCAAGGCATATCACCCCAAACAAACCTGCTGCCTATCATAATAAGATCACCTATCAACGAATTCAAAGCCTAGCACCCTCCAATCCCCCATCCCCTCCCTCTCTCACCAAGACACACACACACACAATATGCATAAGCTTCAGAACTGCAGAGTTTCATGGTCTAAGAAGTGCACCAGGAGAAACCATTTCAGATGCTTAGCAAAAAAATTGTTTGGTATGTTAGAAAGGAAGTGCATCCAGGATATTCTTTTTCTCCCTTTTCCTCTTTTTTCCTAAAGCAGCCATCAAATAAATATCAGATATTTGTTTAAATATCAGCGAAAAAAGGGGATATAGATCAACTAGTAACAGTAACAATGATAACATCTATGTAGCTAAAGAAAGAGACCTTGCTCCCAAAAGAGCAATCCAGCAACAGGAACAGAAGACTACCTTTAACCAAACCATGTCAGTGTCACACATCAGTAGCTCATAGCCAAAAGGCAAGAGAGCATCTATGAGAATAACTTTTTCTCTCCCCATTTTATGAAACGTTGGTGTTCCCATCCAACATCTAGACTGTGCTCATGTGGCTACCCATATCAAAAACTGAACACCTTCCAATACAATGCCTCCAATAACTTGATGTCCATTGCACCTATAACAATAATTTCAAACTACCTCAACAGTTCTCTAGACCTTCAGACAAAATATGTGGAAAAGTGATCTATCAAGCAAGTAATTACACTTGAATGGGGGAACTTACCAACAAAGTGATTGAGACTCCCAGGATCAGTCAAGTGTTTAACCCAAGTGAGGATAAAATCCATGAATGCATAATTACCAAATGTCACAATTATGACAATGGTCCTTCACCCTTTGTGCTACCCAGTGTCTGGTCAACCTAAAGGCCTTCAAAGATGGCATTTTTTCACCAGAAGGGAAGATCCCAACAGGCCTTGTCGACATGTTCAAATATTTGTGTGATTTAAGTGGAGGTAATGGGGCACTGCAAACTCCAATTTGTTCCTCGGGAGAAACATTGGGTCCTTTGATCTACATCTGAAACACAATATGCAAACTAGATATAACACCAAAGAGACTTACAACATGGAGATAAAGTGCAGAAAATAGAACTCAGACGTATTAATGTTTGACATTATAAAGAAGTGATTGCATACCGGAGAATAGCATTTCACCTTACACAAAACTAATCCAAAACACAAAATGCACAATGCTCAGGTCGGATTGGACGATGCCTGTTAAGAAAGATAACATTAAGGAAAGGAAAGGAAAGGAATACGAAACTTTCCTAGAATTATACCAGCAACCTAAAGGCAGAAAACTCCCACGACCCAGAAACTATATTTTCAATTTCTATTCATGATTCCTATATTTGTCCATCCTTCTCAGCAAATAAATCCTTACAAACTAAGAAATGTAAATCGTCAATTGGAAACACATGATCCCATGAACAATTCATTCCCATCTCGTACAGAGATACAAGTAGATTACGGTATCAAATCCATCCCCCTCTTCCATTTGCAAGCAATACAGTTGAACATTAAGAAACACCCAAAAAGTCAACGGAAAGACAAAGGCCTCCCCTTTCCCACCCAAATTCAACAACCCAGTTCCTCCGCTTCACAGGAACGGAAAAATCTCAATCTCCCCCAGTCCTATTATCCCAGTCTGGAAAAACGAAAACATATTCAAATTGAAATTTCCCACGAGAGTTAAGATAGAGAAAACGTACGAACGAGAGATGGTGCAGAGGAGGAGGAGGGGAGAGAGAGGAACCAAGTGGGAGGAGTCTGCGGAATAAATGGCGGAGAAGACGTAGAAGGAGTGAGAAGACAACGCCAACAAATGGACAGTGGCGTAGATGGTGAAGAAGAGAGGCTTGGAATTCGCAGAGTCGTGGAATGGAACTAACCCATTTCTTCATTCAACCACCACCACCACCTCACTCCCAATCCCGACTCTAAATTGGGTTTCAGAAATCATTCATGGCGTCGTGTAATGAATCTTTGAGCAAATTTTGTAACCGGCCGAGTCAACTCTCCAACACCACTCATCACCACCAACCCAGCGACTATCACCTCCATATATTCTAGCTCTGAATCTGGCCCTTATTATTCTTCTTATTATTTAATATTTATTTAAGACAAATTGTAAATAATTGAAAAGGGCAGACAGGGGGGAAAAAGCAGAAAAAACATTCACTCTTTCCGAAAATAGGTTTCTTTTTTCTTTTCTTTCTTCTCCGGAAAATCCATTAACAAAATTATTAATTTTTTCTTAAGCAATGAAAAACTTGAAATTTCATTTATTTGTATCGGTAATATATTTACATCTCCACATAAAATTAAACTATTAAAAACATTAGAGGATTGACAAAATTATTAATAATGATTCTAAATTATTTTTTTGCAAAAATTTTGAGTTTTTATTAGTTTTTTCAATCTTTAATGTTTTTAGAATACCAAAATTAGTTTTAAAACTTTTATGTATTACATTGGAAGTTTTGAACACAAAGTCTACATGCATTTAAGTTTAAATAAGCCAAAAAAAATATAATAAAATTTTGTTACTAAAAATATTGAAAACAATTTTAAGCTCAATTTCTAAATTGGTATTTGGATTTTCAATTTTTTTATATTTACATCTTATTACTTGATATATCACATGAGAATCCATTATTCTATATTTTATGCTTCTGAATTTTATTTATTCACCTTAATTTAATATATTTATACCTCATTTCAACTACTTATTTCCATTATATATATATATATATATATATATATATATATATATATAGTAATTCTCACCTAATTTTGTTCCTCGATAGATTTCAATAATCTTTATCAAACGGTATTGAAATTTTGATAAAGATTATTGAATATGAGTGATTTTTTCCCATTTTTTGATAACAATAATTTCCAAAGTAGTACATCCATTCTTTTGTTATTTTCTTTTTAGATTTGGGCTTTCTTTTTCGACAAAGTAGCTTCTATTTAAATTTCTTTTTCATGTTTTTGTGTCCACTTGTTGAGTCGTGTTTTATCATCGTTTTGTTACTTATTACTGCCATTATCGACTTATCGCTGACCGATAAATTTTTTCATAGCTACACGCCGATACCAAACGTTAAAATTCAATCCGACAAAAATTATTGTATCAAATCACGTTTCACACATGCTACAAATCTAGAATCTTGTATATTCTGTGTGCATTTTCAACTATCAAATATATATTTCAACCGATCACATATTAACCTAAATATTGCATTATCTTCTAAAGTTTTTAACATTTTTTATTGTATGTTTATTTAGATTAAATTACTAGCCTGAATCAATAAATTTATATTTTTAAAAAAATTTTATCACACGCATTTTTAAACAAAATAAAAATTTGACTGGTTTGTAAAATTAAATAGAAATGAAAAACAATTTTAAAATCTTAGTCCACCAGATTCTATAATTATGCCATTAAAAATATAAATTCTTAAAATATTTAAGATAAAACATTATTTAGAAAAATACAAAAAATCTTCTAAATCCATAAATATATACAAATAATATCAACTCCAAATATCAAATATCCTTTTAAACTTAGAAAATACTCTCTTCCATTTTAATATATATTTTTATATCTAAATATTATATATGACTTATTTAGTAAAACTTAAATATTTATATAAAATTTTATTATTTTTAATCATACTTTAATTTTTAAAATTATTTTAAATTTTAATAAAATATATATTATGTGTTTATAACCTAGCCCTTTTTTATTTCCCTGTACCCTCACCAATTTGATTGCTTTCAATCACACACACTACTTAAACCTTGAACAAACAAATTTTCCATTCACGATCAAAGAATGTCCAAAGGTCTAAAAATTGTCACTTTGGGTTATTTTTATTTTAAATTAATTTCAAACCTTAGTTAATTATATTAAACATACTTTTAAACTTTAAACACTTAAGGTTTAATGGGTTAGACTTCTATTTTTCAAATAATATGTAATCAAACACAAAAAAACAAATTATAAATAATATACATGGAAAAGATGATATGTCTTAAAGTGTACAATGTCTCACCTTACATAGATGATCCCAAAGTTGGAAAGATATTCATGTAAGCTCTTGGAGTTTGAGTCTTGGTCACTTGTCATCTTTTGACTTAATTTTGATTCTTTGAATGACTACCTATCTTCCAAAAAACTCGATCAAGCATTTACTCATTGTCACGCCCTTAAAGTTTTAAATATCTTCATTTGATGATTAACCAATTTCAACCTATTATTCATCTTAATATTAATCATTAGTAACCAATAACTTTTGTTTGTTATCATAAAAACCTCAATTAGAGGTATTCTTAGGCCAACAAGAATCTTATACTACTTTTGATTATGCTAAGAAACATATATTTAGTTGTTACTTATTCTCATGGATAAAACGGCCAGAAGGGGGTAGTAGGAAAATAATTAAAACAAACATAAATGATGTTAGGATGACAGCAAAACCATTTAGGCATAAACCATCCTAATATTACATTTACTGGTAATGGTTTATATTGCTTCATGGGCATTGCCATCTACTTGTAAGCAATACTATTAAAGGCATGATTTTGAATTTTTTTTTTTTTTCTTGTAAGAATCCTATATGGTTAATTTAAAGTAGCCAAATAAATTAAGATGGAAATAATGAGATACTAATCTTTGATAAATTATGTTGATCTTGTATAAATGGTAATTCAACACCCCTTTTCTACAATGCTCAACCCTTGTACAATTATTAGGCCAGCGTAAGTAGAGATGAGAATGAAATAAGACGAGAGATGTGGACCAATGATATATGTAATTTCGTAATCACAACGTTTATAAAAGATTTTCAGCAAAGGTTGCTCCAAATTTCAGTCATCAAAATCAACAAAGAAAAAAAAAAAAAGATGCAAAAGCAGAAAAACACAAAGAGAAGAAAGGAGGAAGCAAATCTGTATTCCCAATTCAGTAAGAAAAATCTCGCCTCTACATCCTCAAGCGCAAAAAAGACTAACCGTTTTACCCAGTATTCTAGTTGTAACTAACATAAATACCTGAAAAAATAATAACAAAAGATTCACACCCACCACTGCACAGCAAAAACGACAAAGAAATTCATTTCCCTTTAAGCAACGTAATCTGTTGACCAGGTTGGGGGCCTTGGGTCAAGTCTTGAAACCGTGCCCTTGGTTTTAGCCTTATTGTCCTCTTTTGTCTTTCCAGTCCAAGATCTTTTTTAGCATGAGCCATCGAGGTGGGTTGGGACGTATCATCCTCCCCTTCTTGAAGAACCATCTTGTCCTCAAGGCGGAAACTTGGGTAAGTTTGACAAAAGTCTACGTAATCTTCCTAGGTAGCATTCTCAAGGCCATTGCCGAATCCCGACCTTCAGAATGATGCGGGTAGCACAAATGGCAGCCAAATGGAGAGAGAGGCCTGTTGTTTTACGCTATCTGGAGGTAAGGGGTATATATTACATCGATGTGCCCTAAGGTAATAGCTACAGAATCGTTATTACTTTCATATTTCAATAATAAAAGTGTACTTAATATCTTCATGCTTTCTAATTTGGCGAGTCTATTTAATGATTAGTTGATTCTATTTACACATCGCCGCATTTAATTACAAGAGATAACCCTGTTGGAGACAAATACTATTCTTAAATTGTCTCACGTACATTACTGATGGAGCAATAATGGAATTACACTTAGTAATGTAAGATGACTAACATCATGTTCTATCGATCGGATATGCGATATTAAACAACTTATAAGTAAGATATTTTAATATTAAATTTTGACCGTAATTCCATTATGAGAATACATATGGATTATAAGTCATAAGTAATTCTCATCATAGTAATACCTTTGGTCCTTCAACCTGATACCATCACAATTCATCATGGGTTCCTGCTACGGCGCAGCTTCTATTTCACACCAAATACCATTCCAGAATCAGGTGGTAATAGATTGCAATTTGACATGGTAATAACTGTGCAGAGGGACGGAGTTGATAAAAGCGGTTTCGGCCTCTTTTAGAGATATCCATGAGCCCCTCGACATATGAGACTAGAAAATGCATGGTCGTACTCAAATGAATTAATAAAGAGTCATTAATGTCATTTGTATTATCGATTTACATTGCGTGTTGAGGAAATTGTACGAATAACTTACAATTATGACTAAGTCTATGACTTGTACCAATCAGAGCATCGAGTTACAAAATGACCACGACGCTCACTATGATTGGTGCTACGTCTGACTGACATCCACTAATTTTGGCTAACTATAATGTCTTTCTAAAGGTTTATGATATGTGGGCTCAAAATAAGTTTTGAGCCTACTACCAACTCTATGTAGACATAAAGGGTCACACACTTAGAATGGGTCGAAAACCAACCATTGGGCACACTACAACAAAACATACTCTTTTCACAACAATGTTGAGAAGAATTAAAAATTTTTTGTCCTTAAAATAGTTTCTTCTGACAAAATTTGAATTTTCGTTAATAATACTAATTTTGACAACTTGTTTTGAAAAATTAAAGATTTTTGTCACCATAACATAAAACGTGAAAAGTTTGTGCCTTTTTACTAGTGCTAATATTTTTGTAACACAAATAAATGGTTTGCCAACAAAATTTTTTATCACTAAATATGATTTTCTTTTTGCAATAAAAATAGATTCCTCACCAAAAGTTATAACTTTTATCTATATTTTGAAATTTTCTAACAAGATATTTTTTATTGGTGAATGAATTATTCCCTAATAAGTAATTTTATTAATAGTAGTGTTATTAAATTATTATTAAACAACAAAGGCATATGTTATTTAGAAAATTAATATTTATAGTGTGATAGTTTATTTATACTATCTTTTATAAATAACAAAAAATAATTAAAGATAAACAAAATTATTTCCTATAAAAAAATTAATGTTAAATTCAATATTTGTTATAATGTTATTAAAAAATAATACTTATAATTTTTGTTATGTTAAGTAAAAGTGGCTAGTATTGAATTTATGTAATTATGGATATTAATATAATATAACATGATCTCACTTATCACATTATTTTCATTCAAAAGCTAATCTTTAATAACATTATCTAATACATTAAAATATATAATTTAACTAATTAGATACTAATATCTTATAATAATAACTAAGTATGATAATATGAAAATACCACACAATAGATTATTACATCTTAAATTAATGTATAAAATAATATAATTTCTGCAAAATATGGTTCAAATAATTAGATAAATTAATAGTTTTTTGAGAAGCGAATAAAAATGAAGAGATTGAGAGAAGATAGAGAGAATAAGATAAAGAGAAGATAAACTCCTCATCTAATTCATTGAACAAATAATCCATATTTATAGGGTTCTCATAATTACACCATGAATTATGATCATTAATGTCTTGGAGAAGTTGTATGATCATTCATCGTTATTTATGTAATATTTATAACACTCCCTCTTGAATTATCATCACTTTAATGGGAGAAAAGCCTTGCCTCATTAAAAACACCGCTTTATTAAAAACCTTGCTAGTAAAACATAATGGGATAAAACTAAGATGTTAAAAAGAGAGTACAAAGATCACAACAATGTTTTCTCAGTAGTGGATGATTAAGATATCTTCAGACTTCAATTCTAAAGGGCTTTTAGCTGGCATCAAGGTTTGAAAATTCGGGATATATCACCGATATTTTGGCGATATATAAGCTATCAGACGACTTCGACACGATATCCTTAATCGATAATCGATTAACTGATTTTTCAAGGATTTATCGATAATATTGGCGATATTCTCGGAAATATCGACGGTCAAACCTCCCTCTCAAAAAGTCAAAACTCTAAAAAAATCACCCTTTGTGGGATTTGATCCCCGGCAAACAAGTGGAAAAAATCTACTTTACCACTAGGCCAACTTCTTCTTATATTAATATATCTGCAAAATTTCTTTATATATCCGACCATTTATTTTATTGAAAATGTTTTAATAAGTCTTTTTTATCTTTTATAGATTAGTTTAATTTATTAAATTTATTGAACAAAGTTTGTTTAATTAAATTATGATTTTACATCAAATATCTCATTTCTTTCATTAATGATTTTCTTATAAAATTACTATCACTTGTTAATATTTTTCTTTTTGAAAATAATTTTATTTTTTAATAAACAAATATAAATATAGTAAAGAATTTTAAAAGAAACTATTTGATATTACTATCAAGTAAACTTTCAAAATAATTTTGATATATAAATTAAAATATATTTGAATAATTTTTAATTACTGATATTTATATAAAAATATCCACCAATATATCCTCGATATATCCTTAAAATCCAAGTACCGATATATTTGTCGAAACCGATATTTTCATCATTGGCTGGCGCATACCAATTTGATGTATACGTTTCTTGAATGTTTATGTAGATAGGACCTTTGTAAATAGATCTGCTAGATTATAACGGGACCTTATTTATTGCACATTAATTTCACTACTATTATGAAGTTCATGAGTATAGAAGACCTTGGGTGAAATGTGCTTAGTTCGATCACCTTTAATATAACCTCCTTTGACTTGTGCAAAACATGTAGTGTTGTTTTTATATCATACCGTGAGTTTGTTCTTAATAGAGGGTAACCCACATGATTCTTGAATGTGTAGTATCATGGATCTCAACCAAACATGTTCTCGACACTTTCATGCATTTACAAGTATTTCGAAAGCAATTGAGGAGGTAGCCACTCATTGTTTGTTTTTGGCGATCTCTATGATATTATGCATTTCTATAAGAAAATGTATCACAAGCCTGTACGGGAGCGCTGCAGGTCGAGAAGTAACCCTCGGTGATATGCATAATCGAACAATTGTGGTTCTAATGTTTTGGGAATAAAATAATCACTCCTTTGTCCCACAAAAGATATCTTAATAGATGTTTAATTTATCCTCAGCATGTCTAGCTTAGAGATGAATTGTATATTGCTAGTGTTAACCGGTAAAACAACGCCCTACGAAAGATAATTTGCGTGAAGATACATTAATGCACTAATTGTACTAAGATATGGTACTTCAAGACCAAGTAATTCTTCATTTTCCTCTTTAGGTCGAAATAGATCTATAGTCATTTCAAGTGACCTAACAACCATAGGGAAAATTAGGGGATGGGATTTATTCCTATAAAAGTGTTTTAAGACATTTTTTGTATATGTTGATTAGTGGATAAAGATATCATTTGAATAATATTTGATCTATAAACCGAGACAATATTTTGTTTTCCCAAGATATTTAATTTCAAATTCATTCTTTAAGCAATTAGCTGTTTTAATGAGCTATTCAGAAGTTCCAATTAAGGGGGGTGTGTTGGATTAGGACTTTTAATAACTTTTATGGAATTATAAAGTCAAGGGGTATTGGATTACGACTTTTAAAGACTTTGTAAAAGTCATGATGTACTCAATTAAGACTTTTTAAGACTTTAAAAAAGTCTATAAAAGTCAAAGTGTATTCAATTACAACTTTTATATACTCTCTAAAAGGATACCGATATCAAAAATATCGGGACTTTCATACACATTAGACTTTTAATTACTTTTAATGATTTTTCTAATAGGAGTATAAATACCCACCTTCAAAATTCTCATACAATTTCACGAAAGATTGAAACAACTTTTTGATTGAGTGAAGCCAATAAGAATTTTTTAGAGGCAAGAGTTTAACCCTTTTTTTTAAAGGATAAGAGTTTAACCTTAAATCTATTCACATTGTAGTTTTTTGAATATGAGATAGTTTAGAGGTAAGCTTGAAAATTTGATTATTTTGATTTTTTAATTTGTTCTGATTTTTAAATCATATATTCGTATTGCAGTTATTGGAATAAAATATGATTTTTTATATTAATTGTTGGTTTTTTATTGTTTCAAAATCATATGTTCGTATTGTAGAGTAAAAAAGGATTTCAAAGACTTGTAAGCTGGTTTTGAATGATACAAATTCTTTTGGGTTACTTCATCAAAAATGATAATGTGAAGTCGATTACAAAGCAGTGATTACTTATAAATTAGAATATTTAATGGCTTGTTTGTGGTAGGTAATTCAACGAAATCAAGATTTGTTAAGTTGTCAAGATTTGTTTGTGGAATGTATAAGTTTAGCAAAATGGTAGAAGTAATTGTTGTCAAATTTGGTCCAACCTAAATGACATCTATAAACGAAATGGACTTCTAATTGTACACTACTTTTTAAAGATGTATATGAAAAATAATATAATATAATATTTTTATTTCTCTTATACATGTTTATTGTTTTGGATGATAGTTTTATAATTATTTTAAAATTTATATAAAGATAAAGAATTATCAAAACCAAATATTATGGATAAACATTATTTCTAAGAGCTATTTGAAACATGAAGAATAATTTCGAATATATTCTAATTTCTCAAATATAATTTTTTGAAGAAAAAAAAGTTGATGGTTTGATAACTATTTTTAATAACTTTTTTATTTGTAAGGAGTTTATATTTAAAAATGTTTAAAAAACTCTAATTTTTTGGAAATAGTTTTAAATTTTTTTTAGTAACAATTTTTTTTTTTATGTTTTCACATAAAAAAAAATCATGCTTGAGGTAACATTATATTTTCAAAATCTATTTTTAAATAAAAAATATATTTGGTAACAAATTTGAAAATAAAAATGAAAATAATTTCTATAACAATTTCTAAATACTATTCTATAATATTTTACAAAATAAAATCATATTAAAATTGTAAAAAAAAAAATTAAACCAAACTTTAAATTTTATTATATTTTAAAAATATTTTTTATGCATAGTTATCTATTTTTAATAATTCTAATTAATATTTACAATATTCTTTTAAAAAGAAATAATATAAATATTTACAAATATTTTTTGAAAACGCTTTATTTTATGTTCTTAAAAATTGTGAAATTCTAGGATTTGAAAGTTTAAAAAATTGGACGATTTTAGAGATTGAAAGAGTACAGAAATTGGGAAGTTCTAGAAATTGGAAACTTACGGAAATTTGAAGATTTTAAAAATAGAATACTTAACTCGTGGTTTACAATTTTCAAAATAGCTCATCCATTTCCATACAACACACGAGCAAAGTTGGTGTTAGCTTGTACATGGTTGCATGACTTTATTCGAAGGAGTATCGCTTTCATGAATTTCCATCGAAAAATGATAATAAATTTCAACGCCTCACGCACTTAACAAATCAATAAGAGGACTTTGAACCGTTTGTTGATGCCCAAGAGCAACAAAGAAATATTGCTAATGAACAGAGAGTATAACGACTAATTTGTGGACCAGTGTTGAACATATGAAGAATACTAAATATTATATATCTTTTAAACTTGGTAAGTATTATTTTAAATAACTTTGGTTCTTTTGTTGAACAAAATTATTTAATTATGATATTTTACTTTTCTTTATTTTTATTAAAAATATGATTTTATTCTAGTTATTTAAAGTTTATAAAAATCTATCAATATCTATAATAGTATGCAAAAGTCTCTCAATATCTACAAAAATATGTCAAAGTCTACGAAAGTCATTCATACATTTACAAACTCTACAAAATTTTACAAAAATCTATCAAACTCTAAAAAAGTCATCCTCTTAAAAAGTTCAGAGTAAATGTTCCTTAAAAGTCCTAACCTATCACACTCTCTAAATTTAAATCATCAACATATACCTCAATGACGTAAACTAATCGTGGGTTTTCTTGATAAAAACACATGGGCAAATTGATTTGTTCACATTATAAGACCTGAGAAAATTCCAATTTTCTGAAAAAGGGTAAAACGGTAATTTTGATAAAAATCCGGAATTTTTCTAGATCTCGGATGACGAAACGGATTTCACCGTTGGAATCGTCTCACGAAATCCGCAATTTACCACGCCGACTCGTCAATCTGCATGTTTCAATTTCACATTTTCGGCGATCGGTCATCGCGGTGAAACTGCTCGGCAGATACGTGACGACAAAGTCACCCACTGGCACGCACTGCGCACACACGTCAGACGAAGAGAGAGAGTGATAAAACGATCGGGACCTAGATAAAGCTGCCTGGTCAAAATCCAAGCATTTAATAATAATGGAAGACATTATTTAAAAGTTTAATGAATGAGACAAAATAACAAATAGTGTCATCTCCCCCATTTGAAAGCCAAAATGTGCAGTGTGCTGGAAATGAGAGGCAGTGAGTTTTGGTTTTGTGCTTTACCTTCTCTCTAGGATTCCGGCCGATCGGACAGTCGGTTCTCGACGGAGCAAGAAGCAAAGTTGCTCTACGCGGCGAGGACTACGCGTGGGCACCGATTTGGTGGAGTTCCGACAACTCCAAGAGGTAGGGATCTTTCCTACTCAGGTTAATCTTTGGCTAAGAGCCATGTAATGGTTATGAATGCTTTGAGGCCTGCTTAGCCGTGAACCTCTGGCCCCCAAAGCTTTCTGGAACTGGGCTGAGAAATTCCTATTTCAGGTGGCCGTGAACAAGAACCCGAGGGAGCCTACCTAGTCACGCGGAATAGTGACACGTGAATATTTTGTGCGAATTTATGCTGGCTGAGCGATTCAAACGAATCATATATTAAGTAATTAAATTTGGCGCAGCTTAATTTCGTGTAATCAATGAGAATTTACATAACATGCTTTATGTGATCAATTATGTTAATATATATGCATGCGAATATATTAGCATGAATGCCATGGACTGCACTACGTGATTCCATACGTGACCTGTGGCAAATTCTGTATTAAGTGTGAGCCGCATGACATGAAATGAAAACAAAATGAAATGTTTCATGAAGTTTAATTTCGGACAAGATTTTTCTTAATCGTGTCAGAGATTGTCCAACACCACGCCTGGAGAGGGGCCCATGAATTACTTTAAGGTTATCTAACATATTCGCGCCGAGGGTTGTCCAACATTTTACCGAAATCTCAGAGTGTGTTTTCAAGAACAAATAGCTTTGTTTTGAAAAACTCGTGATTTTACTCGTGATCTACTTTGTGTACTTCCGGTGGAGGGAGCCTGTGAGGACTCGAGACATGGCCTAGCCATGTAGACATCTCGAGCAGGTCTATGAAATCAAGCCAATGTGGTTGTTTGGCCATGCATGTCCACTGGGTGAGGAGTAACCCATGGAACTTATCACTATTTCAAGCCATTTCACCCGCCGAGGATCACTATTTCGCATGTGGAGTGTGCACGAGATCTGGCCGCGCAGGGTCAGATTTAAGAAATCCAGATTGCGGGCTTTCTGAGTATCTGCTTTGTATAACATGCGTATTAAAATTGTAAACTTTTGATATATGTTTGGTAAGAGTGATTTATTAACTCTGAAACTATTGTATAGCGAGATATATTTTGTGAGTGATGATCTAGGCCCAAGTGGCCGCTTATTTTGATTTCGTATGTGGACCTGAAATGAGGTCATCAGGATTGTTGGGACAAGTTATGTACCTTGGGTAGAGCTCCTCGTACAAAGGAGGCTCTGCTCGATTTTCGTGAGTGGTGTCAAATTACCCGACATCCACGATTATTCCAGTCGACGCAAGCAAGGTTGTCAACTAATTCCTGCTCGGGGCGTCACTAAATTTTCTGCATCGAGCTAAGGTAAACGACAATTGGGAGCTCTGCGGGTGTAGAGCTTAGGTAAAATGGAAACTCAGTGTGGACGAGGGACTCGCTTGTGGGCCATGGTCGTGAAGGGTAAGAACACCACCTGCGTGGCCTGATGTGTGGTCGGGTATGTGATTACCAGACAATCACTTTATCAGATTAGAACACTACGTGCACTGCGTTTTATGTGATTGTGTGATTGTTGTGAATTGTTGTGTATGAATTGTGGGCGTTTCGCGAATTGCATAGAAACGATGTTGAACACTGGTGGTTTAGTGAGAACAGTGTTCGAGAAATTTCGGGGCAAATAGTCCAAAATTAAATGAAAAAACGATGTGGACAAATTTTTTTTAGGTTTTACAAAGGTGTAAACTGAAAAATTGATAAAATAAATTTTAATAAATTTATTTTGCTATATCGAAAATGAAAAAATATGTATGTATATTGGTGGTTTCCAGCAGTTGGAACGAAAAATATATGTTTAAAAAAAACAGTGCAAGCATGGAATGGGGCCATCGCCCATCCGAGTCACGATACAATGGCTCAGATTGCGGACACTGTGGTCAGAGGCCGGAGCCGCGTGCAAAGCAGGCCACGACACGGCCGAGTCAGCTTGCCAATACAATCCCGCGATACGCGCCAGATTGGCTCATGATACGTAATCTTCAACATGGCCTCGGCACCGGCCGGCCCGCTACAAGCAAGGGCGAATACGGCGTGGCGCCAGTATTCCTCGGGTCGTTGAGATCAATGCGATACAACGGGCGACGGTGGACAGACGTGGTGGCTCGCCGCTTGGCCGGAGCACACTTTCGGCAATGACGGTTGGGAAGCGCCATGATACGGCAGCCGGATATGCACAGGCGCCGCTGGGGCCCGGCAGGACACGGCCGCGGCGCGCCTACCAGCGACACTACAAAGCGCAGTACCGCGACATCGTCCCTCGGCATGTGCTACGACACACGCCCAGCCCGCAACACGCGCCACGTACACGGCGAGCCATTGCCACGACACACGACCAAAGCCAGTTCGCGACACCTGGCCAAGCAGCTGTGCATGCACCGTGGCGCGTAGGTCGGGCGTGGTGTGCACCCGTGCACCTAACCTGGCTGACTCAAGGCTCTATTTCTGAGTCACTGTTTGGGACACTATTCATGAACACTGTTCACAAGATTTTTCAAAAAAAAATAAAAAATAAAAAATAAAATCACATGAAATAAATTTTTTTTTTTTAAATGAAATTTTCAAAAATAAAATTTTGATGTTGATTATGATTTAATAAAATGAAATCATATCTTGCATTTCCTATGAATGCAAGGATATCAGAATGAAATATTTTCTAGATAATGTATCAGCAAGGTTCCTGTGGTCAGTGGTTTATGCCTGTAGATATTGCATCATAGTTTTAACTTGCCATTCGACATGCATAGTCAGCCTGCCACGAGGACATAGAGGGCGGTCTACGTGGTACCCCACAGCACCACCAAGATTCACCAAGAGAGGGCTTTCACGAGGTCGTAGGTATCGCGGCCGGTCGCTATTGCACAAGCTAGTGCAAAGAGGGTGGCTGGGGTGGAGGTCCGAGTAACCCTTGTGAGGTTCGTGGTACATCATCCGACATTCATAGGGGAAGGAGATCCCACGGTGCGCACCATTGGTTCACAAACGAGAAGGTGCAGGCTGGCCAGACACCCTCCCGACACGACCAGATTAGACTAGCCGCTCCGCCAGGCGAGGCCTGCATGGCGGAATCTGGGCAAAGACCCCAGAGACCTGTGAGGTGCAAATGACATGGGAAGAGTTCCAAGAGCTGTTCAAGGGTAAGTATTTTCTTGACATCGCGAGACATGCAAAGTCCTCGTGAGTTCCTGAGTCGGCTAGGACAATGACAATGATGTAGCCGGCTTGGTGTCGAGGCCTCGAGGAGCCTCAGATGAAGTTCTCCCTGTGGATTGTGGCGCAGGATAGTGATGATATAAGTCGAGGTCAGCGTGAGTTAGAGATCTCGGGACCCTACTCACGCTGGACCTGAGATCATGGACATGTCGTGAGTCTCGACGTCATCCCGGGATGTGATTGGTCGACAAATTAAGGTGGTCGTTATCGAACAGGAAATGCGAGAGAGCTACTCGCCACAATACGTGACTACCTTGTCAGACTAAGGGACAAGCATGATATTTTGCCACCGACAAAGAAGAGTCCATACTGTGGATACCGACTTCCGTCAAGAAGCAAGCCTTACCCTGTGAGGACGAGGTAAGACTGTACTTTAGATCTTTACCTCGAGTAGTTTGCGAGTACGAGGATGTTTTTCCTGGATTTAACTAATGATTGCCCGCAGAGGGTCAGACTTTGGTAATCAGTTACACTCGTATTTCTCGGGCTTCATCTCTATGACTCCGCATGATGGCACCAAATTTTCTGAGTCATAGAACTCGCAGTCCAAATTTCACAAGAGCTACCGGACAAGGTTCATTGCATCGAAAGCACTTCACCATGGGGAGTCTTGCTCTATTTGCAAAGAAGAAGGACAAGACCCTTCGAACAGGCATCGACATGTGCAAATGGGGAACAGGTTACCACAAGAATCATACCCATTGCCGAGATTGATGATTTGTCTGACACAGAGGAGCGCTGTCTACTCCAAGATGTACTTCGATCAAGCTACCATCACCGAGGGTTAGGGAGATGGATATCCCTATGACAACGCTAGACGCGATACGGGCACTTTGAGTTTACGCTATGCCCTCGATCGATCACGCGCCAAAGAAGATTCATGGACTCATGGCTGTGGTATTCCAACCCTATCTAGATCGCTTTATCGTAGTCTTCGCGGATGACATTTTTGATCTACTCCCCAATGAGTGGGAGCATGAGTATCATTTGAGGATTGCGTTACAAGCCAGTTGAGAGACCATCGCCTGTACGCCAAGTTCGCAGTTAAGAGTTTCGCCATCGAGGCGAGATTGGGTCACGGGTGTCACATCAGCGGCCGCTGGACCTGCAGAGAAGGTCGAGGCGTTGGATTTAGCTCGGAGAGGCCGCCGGCTAGTCTTCGAGATAATGAGTTTCTTATAGGATCGGGCCTGCATACAGAAGATCTATCGAGAATTTCTCCCGATTAACGCGAGACCTATGATGAGATCAACTAAGGAGGTCAAGTTCGGATTGGGATGACTGATGCTAGAAGGCATTCCAGGAGTTGATAAGGAGGCTACTTAGCTTTATCTGCAGTCCCTGGACAGGGACAGGGTACACAAGGTATCAGGATGTTCGAGGGCCTGACCGGATGTTTTTCGATGCAAATCGGAGGGTAGTAGCTACGGTTCCCACAATAAGAATCATGAGCGTAATTACCCCACACACGATACGGAGTTAGCGAACGTATCTCGCCTCAAGATTCGACGCCACTACTTATATGGCGAGGAGTTCGAGGTGTACCTCGTGCACTACAAAACTCTTGGGCATATTTTCATGCAAAGGGGGACCAAATACGAGGCAACGGCAGATGGATGGAGTTCTTAGAGATTGAGTGACTTCACTTTGCATTACCATCCCGCAAGGCAAATGTGGTGGCCGGCGCACTACCAAGTCACGTGGAGCATCAAGCCGGGTATAGCTTCCCCGAGTGGCGCGATGCTCAGACCGTGGGACTGGGGTTACAAGACAACGAGCGTGCATGGGTAAGCATGAAGGTGGCTACACCGCTTCTGATGCTGCGTAGTGATCGAGTCCCAGGGCGTGATGCGAGGTAAAGGTCCATCGTGACCGCGCGCCGTGTACAGTGACGAGGGTCGACCGCCCACGTACGGTAATCTTCTGCATAGAGGACTCCGGTAGTGGTTCCTCGCTGACCGATTTGAGAGAGGAGATTCGTGTGGAGTTTCACCGCCTCGACGGTCGCGGCATCCGTGCGGCATGAAGATGTACTAGGATCTTCGTCGTCAAGATATCGAGTGGAAAATGAAGAAACACGAGGGAGACTTTGCTCATGATGTCTTAAGTGTCAGCAGTTAAGGCCGAGCACCGTATTAACAAGGCTACTTCACCATCGGAGGTGGCCGAGTGGCGGGAGCGATCGCCACATGGATTTTGTGACCACCCACTTGCCACGGACATCGCAAAGGCATGATGCTAAGATGTGGGTGATGCTGGACCAACTCACGGTTCAGACATTTTCTAGCCCGCAAGGGATGACCTTTCACATCGAGAGATTCAATGACAGACATTCGAGAGATAAATTGACTACATGAGTACCAATATCCATAGTGTTCGAGATAGAGACCCGAGGTTTGACACATTTAAAAGTCAGTGCTATGAACATTGGCTATGCGGAGGTGCAATTTATCAGATGGGGATGAAGAAATGAGGACGAGCAGCAGTGATTACGCCGGAGCATCTGATCGCGGCGGTGTTGCAGACTGCCTTATGGAATGCCCACGTCACACAAATTTATTTGCAGGCGGATGATACATGTGAGGCATCATGTGGAGGCACAGCACCGCGCATACGGATCGAGGCGAGATCCATCACCGGTCCCGTCTCGATTAGAGACAATCTTCGAGAAGGTGAGCTTGATACGACATCGCCTCTCTCACACCTTAGAGCCTGGTAAGAGCTATGTCATGTACGACGTCGACCTCTGGGAAAGCCCGAGGTCAGGATCACGCCTTCAAGGTGATGCCTAAAAGAGGAGTGGTCAGTTCCTGGGTAGTTGGAGGTGCGCATTCTCTGAGGTTTATCAGCCCTTCGAGATACCAGAGAGGGTGTGACTAGAGCGCATCGTTGGCTTTACCGCTCAAGACATCGTGTCCACGAGGTATTTCACGCTCCATGCTCCCGAGCAGATACCCGCATCCCGCTCACGAGTGGATCGGGGAGAGATCGAGGCTCGACACCGATGGGACCTTTCGAGGAGGACCAAGATGCATTATGTATACCCCCGGATAAGGCTCTTACGACGCAAGACCACGAGCTAGTGGAGGGTGTTATGGCAAGATCGCGGAGTGGAGGAGTCAACGTGGGAGCCGAGGACTTGCAGGCGCCACCTATCCCCTTCGTTTAGGGATGAAGGTACGAGGTTTAGTCAAGCATTTAAATTACTAGTTTACATGCATTGGCAGAAATATGACGCCGCGATGTGCATGTGTCAGGTCGGCGGATTGTCCGCACTGGGGATGAAATTCCTTTTAAGGATGGGAGAATATAAGACTCGAGAAAATTCCAATTTTCTGAAAAAGGGTAAAACGGTAATTTTGGTAAAAATCCAGAAATTTTCTAGATCTTGGATGATGAAACGGATTTCAATCGCTTGGAATCGCTCCCCGCTAAATCTAGCTACCACGTCACTTCGTCGAATTCGAGACAAATAAATTTTACTGCCGGCGCACCGGTCATTTGACAGAAACGGCTTGAGAGACATGTGATGTGACAAAGTCACCCACTACATGTAATCATGTGGGCATATGTTGCATGAGTAGTGCAGAGAGGATGAAACGGGATGACCCAGATAAGACCAAGGCCAAAATCCAAGATTTAAGGACATGGAAGGCATTATTTGAAAGTTTAATGAATGAGACAAAATAACAAATAGTATCATCTCCCCCATTTGAGAGACAAAACGTGCAGTGTGCTGGAAATGAGAGGCAGTGAGTTCTGTTTTTGTGTTTTGCAGAGAGAATGCTGCACCTTATCTCTGCGGATTCCCACCGACGGGACTGGGTCTGGCTCGACCCGAGCAAGGTGCCGTCTACGAGGCGAAGTGATCACGCAGGGCACCGATTCGTGGAGTTCGCCAACTCAAGAGGCAGGGATCTTTCCTACTTGTGTTAATCTTGGCTAAAAGCCATAAATAGGGGTTAGAATGTTTTGAGGCTTGTTTTATTTGTGAACTCCTAGCCTCAAAAGCTTCAACCGAGTGGAGAAAATTCCTATTTTGTGTGGTCGTGAACAATAACCCGAGGGTTTCACTGTTCACGTGAATAGTGACACGTGAATATTTTTGTGTGAATTTTTATGTGTTGAGTGATTCAAAATGAATTGCTTGTGTTTGTTAATTAGCCCATGTGAGCTAATTTTGGTGTAATTGGTTGAGAATTTACATAACATGCTTTATGTGATCGAACTATGTTAATATATATGCATGCGAATATTAAGCATTTAATGTGTCGAATCGCATCATGCATTCCATATGCACCTGGCAATTTAATATTAGGTGTGAGTGCATGACATGAAATGAACAAAAATGAAAATGTTTGTAAAGGAATTTCACTTTAAGATTTTTCAAGAATCGTGTCAGAGATTGTTCAACACCACGCTGAGGGGCCCATGAACTGGCTTCTAAGGTTATCCAACAGATTCGCCTGAGTATTGTCCAATATTTTATCGAAATCCTCGTAGTGTGTTTTCAAGAACAAATAGCTTTGTTTTGAAACCGTGATTTTACTCGCATCTCTAGCTTGCATATGCGAGGGAGCCTGGTGAGGAATCGAGACAATGGCCTGGCCATGTAGACATTCGAGTAGGTTCAGCGAAATTGCTCGAATGTGGCTGCTTGCCATGCATGTGCACTTTAGTGGGGAGTAAACCCATGTAGGAAATTATCACTACTGGCTTCGCTTTCAATTACGAGGGATCACTATTTCCAGTACAGGAGTGTGCACGAGGACGACGCCACAGAGGTCACATTTTTAAGAAAGCCGATCGTGGCTTCTGGGTATTCGCTTTGTATAACATGTACTAAAATTGTAAACTTTTGATATATGTTTGGTAAGAGGATTATTAACTCTCAAACTATCAGATATAATGTGGGATATATTTTGGCGAGGAGACGATGCAAACAAGTGGCCGCTTATTTTACTTCGCATGACCTTGAGGTCATCAGATCGGCTGGGACAGTTATGTACCTGGGTAGAGCTCCCCGTACAAAGGAGGCTTTGCCTGATTTTCGGTGGAGTGGTGCCTGCGTTACCCGACATCCACGACATTTCTCGTGTCGACGAAATATTAACCCGACCCGTGCCACATACACATAATTCCTTCTTCGACAATATGCGTCATTGTTTTTATCCATATAAAGATCAAGCCACCTAATTACTATTACTCTATGGTCAGAATTCATCGCTTAGGCAATGTAAACTTTCCATGGATTTTCATATGTACATTATATCCATTAGCGAAGATATCAAGTCTTTCAAAGAGATCGCCAAACATGTCAGACTGGTCGTGATCTAAGACAGGAGAATATGTTTCTTCAGAATCAATTCTAGTCTGCGGAAAACCTCGGGGCCGCGAAAGTTGTGTTTTTCTTATATCACATGATTTCATTTTGTTCATTTTTTTTCATACAAATACCCACGTATATCCAATAGGTTACGATTAGAAGCATTCGACTACTATCCAAATACCTTCATGAAGCTGCTGATTTCAACTCGTTTAGATCGCTAATTTCCATTATAACAAGCCGCGTCATCATAATATTCATTCACATTTTGTGGCTCTTGCTCTTCATCATTACTTATGATGTTCCTAGCTACTTGGAAAGAAAAAACATCATCTATAAGGGTAGTACTTCGATCCTATATATATATATAGATTCCTTTCATTGTTGTGAATAGGTACGCTCTCAAGAAATAACTGTTTGATTGGGTACCTCTTCAAAGATTACTTGTTCATCAAATTAGGCCTCAAGATCTTTTCCTTTTAATCCTTTTATATTTGTATGCTCTACAGGAGCATGAATTTGAACAATTTTCCTTTTCTAGAATTACGCCTTTGAGCTAATAGAGGCCGGCCAATGTTTTAATTGTGGGCTTAGGCTCATTAGGCCATTATACTTCTTCCAATTTTCCTATTGGAATTTCAATTGATGGATATCGGTGTTTCAGATCAGATTTTTTTAGCCTTTGTTAAATTGACAAACCATCAGGTAATCTATTTACAAGATCATGTAAATGAATTATCTTTTGAACTTCTTATTCAGATTGCTTTGTAGGGTGACCAAGATGAGATAAAGAAGATTCATTCCATGTAATTTTTCGCAATTCTTCTAGAATTGGCTTTCCTCCCCCTAATAGTGAGAAAACATTTTCATCAAAATGACAATTTACAAAGCGAGTAGTAAAAACTTCACCTATGAGAGGCTCAATATTTAATAATAGTGAAGATTGAAAACCAACATAGAGGGCCTAATTTAGTTTGATGTGTAGGGCAATTGGAACATAAACAATACAACCAAAAACACACAAATGTGAAATATTAGGTTGATCACCTATAGTAAGATGTAATGGTGATAAATTTTGATTGGCTATAGGACGAAGCATAATTAAATTCACATCATGTATAGCAATATGCCCCCATGCTGATAAAGGCAATTTGGTTTTTAAAAGTAATGGTCTAGCAATCAATTGTAGACATTTGATAAAAGATTCAACTAACCCATTTTGAGTATGAACATGAGCAACATAATATTGAACATCTATGCCAAGTGACATATAGAAATTACGGAAGGCTTGAGACAAAAACTCACAAGCATTATCAAGACGAATTATCTTGATGGTTAGGAATTAAGCCCTTAAGCCAAATTATTTCATCTAATAATCTAGAAAAGGCAACATTTTGTAGATAGAAGACAAACAGAGACCATCGAGTCGACGCATCAATTAAAATCATAAAATAATGAAAATGTCCAATATATGGGTGAGTGGGCCCACAAATATCCCCTTGAATACGTTCTAGAAAGGCAAGGGATTTAGACATAACTTTCGTGAAAGATGGTCTAATAATCAATTTGCCTTGAGAACAAGCAGCAAAAGTAAAATTTGGAGATATTCAAATTTGTCTACTTCTTAATGGGTGGCCATTAGAATTTTGAACTATGTGGGCGCATCATGATAACTGGTCAAAAAGGGCATTTTTATATACTTAGTTTTTTCATTTTAAAGCCCTTTTGTGTTGGAAACTCATATTTACTGGATTATGTGAATTGCTAGCCCCAAAACCCGCTACTAATGATTTTATTCAGTATAGGTTTGCATAATGGCCTTTTTAGGCGTTTTTACAACTCTTTGGAATCATGACATCACAATGAGAGACTTGGCTCTTTGTGAGAGCCAGCCCATGGAAGCAATTCAGTTGAGGGGCCTTTGAAACCCATCAGAGAGCACTTATCACAGATTGGTGAGATTTCGGTGACCGACTTGCGCTTAGTACGAAATTTCTCATCGTCTCCTTGTTTAAGTGACCTAATCCCATAGTTTCGCACTGAATTTAGCAGTGGGTGCTAAAATTTGCTTCGAAGCCAAGACCCAATGCAAAATTTGTGAAAGACAGAAAATAGCAAGTTATGAGTCCCAAGTCATGGAGATTGATTTGTAATAGGAAACTAATTGTACTTGGCCATGAAGTAACCTCTTGAGGTATATTATAAATTGAGATCAGAGGGTCAACACAAAATACACTTCTTCGAGTATAGAATTCTGTGAGTTGTAGTTTTGGGAGAGCACTCCACTTTTTCTTTCAATAAAGCTTCAAGTCCAAATTTCCTTTATTTTTATGCTTTTCTTTCTAATTATGGCATGTTCAAGACTCACCATGAGTGAGTAGTCATTCTTCTAGGGGTAAGGTGGATCCGCTCCACCCCACCCCACCCCACTATGGTAACCAAAGGAGGCAACCACGCTTCAAACTAAAGGTAAAATTTTTGCTTTTGTTTAGAGGTTTGAAGGTCATGTGTACATCAGTTGGGGACACCTTGTATGGGATGGTAGCAATTCTAGTTCCCCTAATTATCCATATAGGAAGTCTCTCTTCTCTTCAACTAGTCTTCTTGATACTTGTCAAGTCTAAATGGTATGTTGGGTGCTTAGGTAGCGCACCTTTGATCCATCATGTGTAATATATTGTCTCTTGTTTTGAAACCACCAGAAGGTCGGTGCATGTAACCTATCAAACACCTTGAAATCGACATAAATTACTTATTATATGCCTAGAATCATGCTTCAACCATATCTTAAAAAGATGAACCTAGCAAGAGTTTAGATCAACTATAGGTCAGGTTTCTGCATGACTGGACTTATAAAAACCCCCCTTTAAACCACTATGGTGAATCCAAAGCCTGAGATCGTCTTTAAGTTGTTTTATCTAAAAATCAGCAACCATATCTTCTCAAAGTAATAAAAAACAACACTTTTAAATTATGTTTTTAATTTTAGTTTTCATAAAGCAATTAGTTATGTAATTAGAAACCTAGGGTTACAAAACTAAGAGATGAAAATCTAACCCAATGAACGACTCTAGAGCCATTGTACCTACATAAGCTATAGGCTACCCAGGGTTGGTTTTAGGTATTATAAAGTTTTGTGATTCCTCTACCCTAATCTAACTAATTAAAAATAATGGAAACTCACATGGTGTCGTTGTCAAGGATGCAGCCTTCCTTTTAAGTAATCTGAATTTTTAATTGCTTAATTTAGTTGCTTTATATTTTTATGATTTTTTTACTTAATTTTTATTTTATTTTATTTTTGGGACTAACCCTACTTCTCGTTTCTTTTAGTTCTTCCACTTTTAGTTTTATTACTTTGCAGGGCAAGGATCATGGAAAACCTATTTTCTCAATTGGATGATCACTCCAAGGGAGATAAAAGAATAAAAATGGGATAGGTAATGGATAAAGCTCCTCTCCTAAGACAAATAGCCTCCTTCACAACTTTAGAAGGAGTGACTTATCATGCTTATTGGGATAAGTATATGGCACTACTTGAAGGTTCCCCAAGGTACACATATGAAAATTGGAAAGTAGTAGAATTTTTCTATGAGGGCATATCACCTAGCACTAAGAAGATGGTAGAAGCTTCAAGTGAAGACTCTCTCTTAGACATGACACTCGAGGAGGCCATTCAATTCTGTAGCTCCCGGGCCGATACATCTAGAAAGTGTTAGGAGTATCACCTGTAGAAGAACCCTACAACTCCCATACTTCCAAGGTAAGGTGAGTACCACTCTATCTCTATGCATTAGAGCTTTCATAAAAAAGCTTGGTAAGCTCAAGAGTAAAATAACACAAAGAACCAAGCCAAGGCATCACACACCCAAGGCTAGTAAGTGTGAAACAACCTACTTTCCAAATTGACAATACCTCAAGATACACTAAGGAGTAAACACATGCATACATCCCAACCTACCATAGAAAACCTTGACCAGACTTCATGGTATGATGGGTGACTTCATAGTGGAACAATCTAAGACCAATGAGCAACTTAAATTGAAGATGCATCACTTGGAGATGCGATAAGACATGATACAAAATCAGATTAGTCTCTTCCATGAGTATGTGGCTTATAGGCCCAACCAATGGGATAACGACGCCACTTCAAGCCAAGGGAGCTCCACAATTGTGTAGAATGATGAAAACTTCATCTTCAAACCCTCTTGAATTTCTAACCCTTGGAGCTATCCGGGCTTAAGCACTTAGCTTCGAGACTAACTAGCCCAAAATAAAGTAGATTAGATTTTATTTTCTTTGTCAGGTGGTTGTTTTTATTTTATTATTTTTAACCCCTTCTTTTGGAAGATTTTTTGTCTTTCTTAAAAGCTTTGCATGTTTTCTCTGAAATTGAGCATCACGCACACACACACACACACACCAGCATTACATGGATGCCAACAAAGCACACTATTCTTCAACTTAATTGGTGCATCACAATGAGGGACGGGATTAATCCACATAAGGAATCACATGGCACCACTCAACATCAAAGGTCAGGCATTGAAGTAAGTCATACATAGAGCACCCTTCTTCAATCGAGGTAACCCTTATGATAAACTTTTATTTGTGCTAATGAAAGAATGATTCAAACCTTGGTTGGTGAGAAAACAACTTTTTTTCAACCAAAAAGATTGAGTTAAAAATTTGCTTTATTTTATTTTCTGCATGATTGTGTGTCACATGAGCTGTGCAAAATATTATTTTATTTAGTATTGACATTAGTCTTTATAATTTGTTAACCTTGTTGGGACTTCTTAGTGTTTATGAAATCTTGGATTTGAGGAATATAATGGTTGTGGGGGACATGGCTTGATCGACCCCCTTGTTTTCAAGAAACCATTTCTTTTTCGAACTTAAAATCCACACACACACAAGATCTCTTTTATACACTTTGAGTCCCTGATCCTTCTTCTCAAGTGTCACTTACTTCGAGATGCTAGATTGATTTTATTAGTGATGGGACACCTTCAAAAGAGGGCCAATTAACCCTACCTACTTATGAGAAAAAGAAAAAAAAAACTGTGAGTTGATTAAATTGGAATCTCGAGCATAGTCGGAGGGGAATTTAATGCCTAGTGCCTTAATCCAATCGGTTGGGAGTCACTAACCTCACTGCTCGCTACATGAGACAGAAAATGGATCAATCTCCCCTTGTAGGTACCTTGTTTGTTTGGATGGTTAGCTCGAAGTGAAGTCCGAGGGAAACTTAATACCTGATGCCCTAAGCCAACTGGTTGGGAGCCATCAATGGATCTCTGCTACATGAGCTACCACTTAGACATCTTTGGTATTGCACACCTACATGAAAAACAAGAGAGAGGATTGAAATAAAAAGGTGCATTCTCAAACTACTTTAATCTTTTTTTGTATCAAAAGGGTGAGTCGAATTTGGTTGAGAGGAGTATTGGAAACCTAGTCTATACATGAGATTTTAACACAACATGTGCACTAAGTTCCATGAGGAAAAGTCAATTGGGAGCTTGGGGGCATGATTGCCTACATCACCATACCTTATGGGCCTTTCTTCCTTGAAATTATAAATACTATGAATCTCGACATAACTTACTAATTTGTTAGATCTTTACCAATGTTTCTCTAATAATACTAGCACCATCTCTAACTCATCATATCTTAATTTGCTTGCTTTCATGTTTATTTCCTGTATTTTTTAGTATTTCGAACTGTTTTGATCGCCTATCCTTATTTGGGCTTAATTCACTACTAAGGGACTAGCAGCTAGTCGGGGTTCTGTGTGTGGGTGGTGATAACTCAATCAAAAAGTATTTTTACATACTTAATTTCCTATTTTAAAACCCTTTTTGTGTTGGAGCCTCATTTTTACCCAATTATGTGAGTTTGTTAGCCTTGAAACCCGCTACGAATGGTTCTATTAAGTACATGTTTGCATAAAGGTCTTTTTAGGTGTCTTTATGCCTCTTAGAACTCAGAGGTCATATTTAGGGGGATATCTCGATCTTTTCAGGAGCTTGGAATCCTGAAAGCAATTCACTGAGTCGATAATTTCATGAAGGAATAATCACACAAGAAGATGGAGGATTTGAACCCATTCTAGAGCACTTCACACTGCATCCGTGCGATTTCTTACTGACTTTGCAGTAAATGCGAAATTTCAAACTATCTTCCCATTTAAGTGACTCGATCCTGCGATTTCGCACTGTCTTTAGTAGTGGATGCAAGATTTCTGCCCGGCCCACTTGGTGCAAAGTTGCGATGCATTAATATAGTAAGTTTTGAGTCCCAAGTCACGGATTGATCTTCTGTATTAGGAAACTAATCAGACTTCAAGTACGAAGTAACCTCGAGGCGATTATAAATAAAGACTTGAGGTTCACAAAAAGAAACACTTCTTTGTATAGAATTCTTCGTAGTTGTAGTTTTGAGTGCTATCTCCCATTTTTCTTTCAATAAAGCTTTTAGTTTGAATTTCCTTAATTTTTCTGCTTTTCTTTCTAATTATGGTGTGTTCAAGACTCACCATGAGTGAGTAGTCGTTTTTCTCGGGGTGAAGTGGATCCAATCTACCATACCATGGTTACTAAAGGGGGCAGTCGTGCTTTAAACCAAAGGTAACATTTTCGCTACTGTTTAGAGGCCTGAAGGTCGTGTGTACATTAGTTGGGGACACCTAGTATGGGGTTGCAACGGTCTTGGTTCCTCCAACTATCTGTATAGGAGTCTCTCTTCTCTACAACTAATCTTCTTGATAGTTGACAAGTCTGAATAGTATGTTGGGTGCTTAAGTAGCTCACCTTTTACCCAACATGTGTAATAGATTGTCTCTTGTCTGAAAACCACTAGAGGGTTGAGTATAGAACCTATCAGACACCTCTAAAATCGGTATGAATTACTTTACTATACACATAGGAATCATGCTTCAACTATATTCAAAGAGGAACCAGCAGTTTCGGGGATCGCCTTATAGGCTAAATTTTTAGTGCATGATCTGACTTATAAAAACCCCCATTTGAAAGCATCGCCCCAAAATATTCTATAATTTTTATAATAATTTTATTATTTATATTTGGTATGAATCGAGCCAAACTCTGGCTTGGGAAAAACCGATAAATTGTGAAATGAAATGAATATGTGAGCATATGATTAAAATGTTATTTGCTAAAATGAGAAATTGATCGAACCCAGAAATAAACCCAACTGTAAAAAGGGCAAATTTGGAATTAGTAAAATAAGGACCTAAGGGTTAAGAATAGAATAAGCTGAAATTAAAAAGTGAATTAAATGATAAATGAAAGTGAAATGAAGACCAAAGCGAGAAAATGAGAATGGAATTTGTAAGCCAAACATGGCCTTACACTTAATATAATAAGACCGTGGGTCTTAAGAGCACATTTGTGGAATTTTGGAGCAAAACGTTTTTTGAGAGAGAGGAGAGGAGAAAAGCTAGGGTTTTTGGAGGAGAAGAGGGATTGTTGTAAATCCTTCCCATTTGTTCAAGATCTTGTAAGAGGGAAGAAGAAAAGGCTAGGCTTGGCGCAAGGGATTTAAGGTATGAACCTAAACCCTAGAAAGTCAGGATGGATATTCGGTTAGAAACCCTAATCCATCCATGAGTTTTGCTCATGGTTGGTTTAGGATGATATTAGGATGTTATTGGGAGTGATTTCCATGTTTTGTTTTGGGATTTTGAGGATTTTTGGAGGAAATCGCAAAAATGAGGAAAATTGGAAAAACTCGGGCAGTCCGGTTTGCCAATCAGAAGGTAGGGAACCCATTCCGCTGGCCAGACCTACCCAAGGCGTGATACCTCGTGATTATGCCCAAAAAGTGCTATTTTGATCCCTATTTTTAATAGTTTTGGAGCACTTTTGTGTACTAATTGTTATAACTAACCCAATTGATATGTTCGGTCCCTATCAGACTTTTCAGGAATCAGCCAAATTATCACTGCCAATCCAATCATAACAGTTTGCCGGGATTTTATCAATTTATATGGTCTTCTATCAATTTCAGTTTCGGAATGAAGAATTTCAAAGCATGAAGAAATGGAATAGTGCAGCGGGAATAGTAGCAGCAGGAGCCACTACAAGAAAGGCAGGGATTTGGGAATGCTGATGCTAAGAGGAGATAGCGAAAAATTTCAAGTAATCCCAACGAAATTCTCGCTATGCCATATTTTCGCTACCATATAAAATTCGCCATCATGCTTGTGCCATCGTGCACAGTAAAATTCAAAATTTCGCTATGCCTGTAATTTTCGCTATGATAGCGAAATTCACTATGCATAGCGAAATTGGTTGCCCTCTGATTTTGATCCAAACGACCTCGTTTTGTGTAATTCCCATTTTTCCTCACGAATCATATTATTTTGCTATTTTGGTATTTCACATCTCAGAAGGGGCTATATAAGCCACTTTATGGACAAGTCAACCCTAACTTTTCAATCTTCACCCACGCAGCCTTTCTCTCTTTAGGGTTTACAGCGCTTTCTCTCTTCTCCTCTTTCTCTCATTTTCTACTTACTAAACACTCCCTCCGAGATGACAAACTGCAGGATGCTCTGGCTAGAATTCCTTCCTCCTTGGAAGATGAGGGGCCACCGGGTGAATGTTTGAAGGTAAAAACACTGGCCCTCATGTTTTCACGAAGCATTTATTCCCTTCTGCTTTCAGATCTCATTTTAGGCTCAATCACCGTGATTTAATTTCGAGTGACCAAAGATTTCAAGTAAGCTTTCAAGGTTCAGCGGATGCTTTAACAAGTAGGATCCATCACGCCCAATTGGGCTTGTCATTTACGAAGGCCCCCGCAAGCGATCCAAGTGATAGTTTTGAACTGCTTTGAAACATTAAGGTAATAAATGCTATACATTAGAAGAAATAATTTTAGTGGTTTAGGGTTTTAATGCCAAATGAAGAGCCGGTCGGAAATTACTATACAGCTTTCATCCTCCCCAACGCGAGGAAAAAGATCCGAGGACATGTTGAATGCCTTAGAACCCTAAACTAGTGGCCCGAGACTTCAAGGAGTTATATTTTACATTTTTCTTCATTTTATTTTCAGTTTGCAAACCACCAACCCCTTGTTTTTATCACCACCTAAAAATCCAAACCAAATTCACCATTTTTGACTTCACTTAAATCATTTGTATGAAGAAAACCCATCCTTGTGTTCGACCCTAGATCGCTATACTGCAGTAGCTTGACTACGGCAGTAGGAGGAAAATAGGAAACAAATTTTGTTGATTCCGAATCACCCTACCGTGGCACGAATCAAATGGCGCCGTTGCCGGGGATGGTGCCTAAGTGCATTTGACGAGCTGTGGAACACTTGTGATCCTCATCACAAGTACTGGTGAATTTCTTTATATTTCACTGTCATTTTCTTTTTAGTTTCATAAAAAAAAACAATGCCGCAGATTACTTTCGTGTAGGCTTGTGTCGCCTGTTGGCCAAGCAGAATACATTTTTCGTTGGTCTCAATACTAACCAAATGGAAGAGGGAAAGCAATACAATGAGTATTCCGTGGAGAGAAACCCTAGAGGATACATGTCAATGAGGGAATTGGAAACCTTCCGCTTGCTTAATCGCCATGAACCCCGGGAGTAGAAATTGATTTCAGGCTTGACTTAGGTGATCCTAATCAACAATATTTGTTTCCTATATTCTCCCACGTCAGAAATGCCAACGCAAAGATACGTCTAAGGCCTAACACGGACGGGTTTCATCCTACCGAATGATTCGCAGACACGTTTGAAAATGGTGAGACTTTTGTTTGATTTTTGGATTTGGTTAAAAACAAAGGGAGTCAAGTTGTTCACCTGGATAACCGAAATAGCTTAAACCGAGAGTGTGAAATGGTAACTCGGGTTGGCTCGGGTCACTAGCTTCTGATAAAATAGTGGCATGTTTAAGGTGTCCTCTAAGTTATTTCGCATTATACAAATGATATGGGCCAAAGCCGAACCGATCTTTGTTTATAGCTTTGAAACCTAACCCTAGAACCACTCCTATTTGAGTCCAATCAAATACTAAGCATTCAATGTCCCAGTCAGTTTGAAACCCTAGCATTTAACCTCATTTCAATGGCTCGTAAATGACATCTAAAGGATATCAGTGTATCTACCATTAAGAATGCATTGACCAAAGGAAAGACATTAAATGGCATTAAACCCTAGTTTGGAAAGTTTGGAACCATAAATGCAAAGACTGTGACATTAAAAGTAATGTGGGACACCGCAAACCACCAACAACCAGCTAGCAACCCTCCTCTTCAAGGTTTTCGAGGCTTAGCCAAGCATCCCCTGAAAGGCTGTCATCCTCAAGGGGTGTGTCTGGGTACCGGAAAATGAGAGAAAGAGTGAGAGAGAAGAGAGCAAAAATAAAACCTAAAAACAAAAGCCATGAAAGCTTTTGTTAAAAAATGAAAGTTAGGGACAATAAAAGTTATAAGGTGGCTTTATATAAGTAGCCAACTCCAATGTGTGAAATGGCAAAATGCCTAAAATATGAAATTACAATAGGGACAAATGGTAATTGATCAAAACAGGGTCGCTCGAGTCAAAAACATCAAACACAATGGGATTTCGCTTATACCGGAATTTCGCTAGCATAGCGAAATTATAAGGCATAGCGAAATTCAAAATTTTCGCTATGCACAGTAATTTTCGCTAAGCTAGCGAAATTTCGCTAGCTTAGCGAAAATTCGTGCATAGCGAAAATTTCGCTAGGATTGCGAAATTTTCGCAATCCTTGCGAAATTTTCAAAGAATGCATAGCGAAATTCCCGGTTTTCCTCCTACGTCTCCCCCCGCTCTACACGTATCTTCTTTCATCAATTCCACTCCACATTTCTTCATTTTGGGTGATGATATCACCGTGAATCATCTCGCATTTAGCACCAACTCGACATCAAACTCGAAATTATTGGTCGAGGCCTCGCAAAACCCGCAAAATTAGCGCGCAAAAACAACCTAAATGGACTCAGCGGGTACTAAGTGGACTCCGCACATGTCAATCGCTCAATTCATATGATTAAAGAAAAGCACTCAAAACCTATCTTGAATAGGCTCAAAATAGCACTCGGGCACTAATCGTAAATCCAAACCCACCTAGATCCATGAGGGACTATATATCAATGGATGAGCGCACCCTCCCACATGGTGCCCACTCAAGAGTACCTCAACTCCTCACCCACCACAACCACCGGCAATTAATTTTCTCCAAGAGAACAGCCATTCCGATCTTACCCGATAGTGGATGACTTTCAGGGCGTAGAATAAGGAGATTAATCGCCATTCGAATAAGAGAATCTGTCACCGTAAGACAATTTCCACAAGAAAATACAATAAAATGACTTCGAGCATAAATGGGACAACCCGCAAGACTCCAATGAAAACCTCATCATCAAGAAGAACAATGTCCACCATAGAGGAGGCCAAAGTGACAACCACATGGTGGAGGAGAAGGTCAACAATGTACCACATCGGGGCTCATAAAGGATTTTATCGAAATGTCTCGAAGGGTCATTCCCCCTAATCCTCGACACGTGTGCCGTTGTTTTTCCAAGGGAGAAGAAAGAAGAAATCCTTCCCTTTATAATTGAGGAGGGCAGCTGAAACAAAAGCAAAGGAAGAGTCCAAAAGAATGTCCTTCAAACCAATTCCTACGTAATTGAACCCCACCGCACGCCCAAGCCACTAAATACCCACCGCGCAGCCCCTCCACTCGACCAAGGTACATTCTCCCGCCTTCCCCTCGCAAAGACAATCAACCACACCAAAAACAAACATCTTAAAGGCCACCCAATTCAGACCGCTTGGCTAAGTAATCTCAAGATATTAGTGGCTCAGATGCACTTTGCCACTACATCAAAGACACAAGCACCGCTTACATCAGACGGCATACTAGCTTTGCCGCCACGGTCGGATTCAGGAGCAATCTTCGAACCCTAAGATTTCTAAGCTCAACTAGTCTCTACAGCCTCCAAAGGCCTCCAAGCGAGTGGTTCGGGGAGCACGCCCCACTTTGCTTAATTTTTCGTTTTATTTTATTTTATTTTATTTTATTTTGATATCTTTAATTTTTCTTCTTAGATTTTGTCTAATTTTTAAGTTAATCTTTGTTCTAGCATGTTTTTTTTTTTCTACTCTTTTTTGCAATTTTTTTTCTAATTTTTCTTGTATTAATTTTTACGCTTTAAGTGAGATTTGAAGGCCTGAATGAAGAAATAAAGACGCGCAGTTAAAGAAGTGTGGAGAGCAGAAAATTTCGTTTGATGGCACAAATGAATTTCGCACGATAATAAATTCTCGCAGCCATAAAGAAATAGCAGCTGGTAGCGAAAATGGATTGGGCTATCATAGCTAAATTCTCATGGTAGCTAAATTCGTATCGGAGGTCCCAGCCTGTAAGACAAAAATAGCCAACAAAGAATCGAGGTGTTAAAAAAAAAAATCGCTTGTTTATTTATTTTTACTTATTTTATAAAAAAATTTAATAAAGAAAAAGAAAAAAAGAAGTTAGTCTTCTCAAAAAATAAAAATCGCTTTTATTTTATTTTTATTATTTTTATTATTATTACTATTAATTATTTTTTTGTTTTTCAAAAAAGAAAAGAAAAAGAAGTCATTTCAAAAAAAAAATAGTTTTTATTTTTATTTTTATTATTTTATTATTATTATTAATTATTTTATTTTTGTTTCTTTTTCAAAAAATTTTTTTTTTTTTTTTTTTTTTTTTAAAAATATTCGGCTTATTACACATAGCGAAAATTTCACAAACCTTGCGAAATTTTCGCACACAATGATTTTCGCTATGATCATGAAGGAAAATTTTCACAGGCTCCACCGCTTTGCTTCCACCTTGCTTTCTGCCTCATAACTCTTTCTTCATCCGAACCCGTTTAGGCGTTTTTGGTACCGCTTGGAAAGCTTAGAGAGTGTATAGAACTAAATATATCCAGAAAGAATATTTTTGAAATTATTATGAAGGTGAAATTTTCAAAATGCTCAAACTGGTCACTTTTTTCCTCTCTTTTCTTCTCCTAATTTGTTTGTTTGAAGCCCAAACAGAGTGAATAAGGTGTCGATGGAAAGCTTGAGAAGTCTCCTATCCAGAAATGATCACATCTCATCAAGGAGGTAACACTTCCTTCTCGAATCTTTCCAACTGTTCCCATTTCTGCACCGAGATGTCTGGGTCAGGAGAGTTACAAAAGGAAGGCTTTGTATTCATGCTTTTGTTTACTATTTTGAGAAAGCCCATTTTGTTATGTTTAGTGGCTTGTCGGGTTCCCTTTCTATAAAGTCAAGTATACTATACAACTTACTTTTTCAAAATTGGACCCGTTTGCAACCAAATTTTTTTTGCAGGTTTCTACTAACCTATGGTTTGGAAAATTGAAACTTTGTCTAATTCTATTGATGTTAGATTGGTTCCATGCTTAGTTGAGTAGATGATCAGTTGAACTCTGGTTGCTTTCGATCATTTTTCTTCCACCTTTAACTAACCACACACCGAGCACATTAGGTTTCAGAACACAGCTTCTAAAAATCGCGCAACCTCCTGCTCTGATAATCTCATCCTAGTTGTTGTTGATCATTTTAATAGTTAAGGACCCTGGGAAAGAAGGCTGGAACAAGGCCTTCCAAAAAGAAATAAAAAGAAAAGAAAAAGAAATGAAAAAGAAAAGAGAAAGAAAAAGAATAAAATTGCAACGTCATTTGAAACCCGAGCACGGCTCGAGGGGTATACGGCGAAGTTTTTAAAGCTCCTATGTCTTAAACTTTCACCGGTCGGGAGTCACCGACTTGTTCGCGTTTGGCATGGGGCGGATGAGTGGAGTTTAGCAAGCTGTGGTGTGCCGAGTCTCAAATCATTCAAGTCCGGTGAACCCAAGAGTTTCAGGGCTCCAGATCCTTAAGTGACTCGTGCCCTAAGCCTTAATTGGTCAGGGAGTCACCTGGCAGGACCCCTGCTACATGGACTTTGTGAGGTCGATTCTCAAGATCGCACCCTACAACAAAGAATGTGGAATAAGAGAAGCGGTCCCGATTCATTTAGGTTGGTTAGCATACTAGGTTGTGCAATAGCAGCTTGTCGTGAGAGTGCAAAGAAGCGCTATCGTTGAGAACTCGATCAAACAAACACTTAGATTTTGGTGAGTTTCTCGGTTGATTCACTTAGATGGAGACTCTTTGATAATTAATTTTGTATGGCATTCATTCTCTCTCATGATAGTTATTGAATAATTTTACATTGATTATTCCTTTACTTTAGTGGTTAGGCATTACTCATTCACAACCTTTTGAAATATAATTTCAGGAACATTATTTGTTATCATTTTGTGGCTGCTCTCTCTTTATTTTTCTTCTTGCATTGCTATGACCAGCAAATGTGTCTGGGTTGGGGTGATTAGGTGCCCAAAAGTGCTATTTCGATCCCTATTTTTGGCCAGGTTTCCTTAAGCACTTTTTGTGTACTAATTGTTATAATTAACCCAATTGACATGTTCGGGTCCCTATTGCACTCACCGATTGCATTCCGAGGTCTTTTGTAGTTTTGCAGGAATTGAAGTTGAAATTATCATGTCAATCCAATCATAAATGCAGCCTGCTTGATTTCACACCGACCAAAACGCATGTACAAATTTCCCTCTCGACACTATTACCGCGACTATTATTCCAAATCCCTAACGACGCCTATGAAACTTGTTGACACCAAAATGAAACACGTATAAACCACTAAATTCTTAGAGTAAATCATCATTTCTTTTTTAAAAGTTGGTTTTAATCGATATCTCCGTAAGTGCAATGTGCCTGACAAGTAATAAAATGGATTTAAGTCCGTATATCGATCCCACAGAGATCTCAAGGAATTTTAAATCAACTACCCCAATGGCTCAATTTCCATACTATTTTGACCACAAATGATATTAGGATCTGTAAGATAAGGTGCTGGAACAATTAAACGAATAAAGGAAAATAACTCGAACTACCCAACATTACTAAAAGAATAAGAATAAAGAATAATGAATTTCTCTAATAAAAGAACTCGACATCACGCTATCCTCAAGACACATTATCAACAGCTATGTTGAACGATCACCTCAATTACTCCTAATAAAATTTCGATTAACTCCAAGCCATAAAAATCGGGTCTAGCGTTGTAGTACCGATCTCTCCATACTCCACATTTCATTATCGGACTACACCCGATTCTCTCGAATACGTGGAATTAGATAACTACTTTTAAGAGTGACTTCCTTAACTGCATTTTTCTTTGCAATACTTCATACCCATTTTATGACCGAAACCTAGCTCCTAAGTTATCTGGTCATGGCATATACAACTTCCATCAAGCCTCCCCGAAACAATAGAGATCAAATCCTTCTCGATTAGATCTCGCCTAACACTCTGATTGGACTTCACCATCCGACCGAGGTGAACTTCTTTGCTTGTTTAAATAGATAACTCATTCAACTCGTTTCTTGATTTCAAGTGAGAAGAGGATTTATTCAAGGAACTTACAGCTCAAAGGATCCCCACAGCAAAGTTAATATACCTTCAGCAGACGCATTACTCTCGTGAATGTCTTCCCCCCGTGTCACCTGTAGACCTCCTTTGAAATCGTGAGCAATGACGCAAATCTTAAACGTATAAGAAACTCGATATTCGTATCCCAAGAAAATAAACCCAAAACCGTATAAATTTATTAACCGAAATTAACAGTCAAAAAGACTACGTAAAAGATAAATTCCGATTATAACGCTCACTTAATGGAAGCCGGATTCCTCAATTATCGAATTACACGATACAAAGATTCCTCCGATCATAAGAATGACTGCACTGAAACCGAACAATCGAATTCCAAAAAATTTGTCTCAACTTCAAACATTTCAGTAGTAATTTGAAAATTAAATGAATTCCGCATTCAAATCTTCACCAAACGATAACATCCGCATTCAAGAAATACAACGAAAAAATAAAATACGAGAGCATGATCCATTCTAAAACGACTAAATGAAAAATTAAGAAAAATAAAAGAAAAGAAAAAATAAAGAAAGAAATGAGTTTCGGGCCATCCGCACTTCGGCCCTGCGGGTCGCCTGTCATTAATGAAATGGATACCGCGTATTTATGTGGTTTCCAAACCAGCCCTAATCTCAATGTGTACCGTCAGGATTTCGAAAGTATCCGGTGCCCAAGTCAATCGCTCAAGTCAGCGAATTCCCGCCTTTGTCGCGGACATCATCGAGGTCGCGACTCGATCCCACGCCTTCGCGACTTCAGCTCTTACTCTATGTAGCCTCGATGAACATGCCCCGTGTCGCTGATGATCACCATCTCGTCGCTTACATCTTCTCGCCTCGCGTGTTTCACTGTTTTTCCCCGGCGTCGCGACGCCGATATCTTGTCGCCAATTCCCACTCAAATCATCCGCAAGCCTTCCATCGATAAATGCGGATGTCGCGATATCGACCCTGGTCGCGACATCATCTAAAAGAACCGTAGGCTTCCAACTAGTCACACTTCATGTCGCCGCTACATCAATATCTTGTCGACATCTCTTAAGGCTCGCATCATCGACCGTCGCCTCCCGACATCGGGCGACTGATCTCATGTCGCGACAACACTTAAGTCTCTCGAGGCTTCGACCGTTGTTTCCCGATGTCGCGATTTCGAAATGCTTGTCGCGACTCACTTCATGAAGCCACCCTTCAATCGAAAGTGTGTCCGGGTGTCGCTGACTTCGGACCATGTCGCCATCAGCTTATGGCTTGGTACGCCTTCTCTCTGACGTTCTTGATGTCGCAGACTTCAAATTTCTCGGCCGTACATCATCGGATGTCGACATCAATCTCACGTCGCGATAACAACTTGGCGCCGATACCATCACCAAACCTCCTGATAAATTTAAAAGGTGCTTCGCTTGCCGCGACCTCTATCCCCGCCACGACATCAATTGTTGTCACACCTCGCACGTCGCCGCTGTGACGTCAGTTCTTAAATTCGACAATTTCTTCACCGCTGATCCGCAATTTACCGCCGCTACCGATCAAATTCCTTTAATTCTTTTGGTGTCACTGTAACACCCCGTCCCGAGAGGGTGTACGGTATGTGTAACCATATGTGCACTAAAGGCTTCCTTAATTAATTTAGTGCCATAATAGAATTTTTGAAAGTTGTTTTAAGGGTGAAATTATAAAGTTTTCAAATAATTGTGGCACTTTTGCAATTAGGGAAAGTGGAGGGGGTGAAAATATAATTAATGGAAGTTTAAATAGTAAAATAATAATAATAAATTGCCAAAATAGTTCAGTGGAAGTCTCGAAAATTCTCTAAATCTCGATGACGAAACTGGATCGTGTTGCTAAGTCTGCCTCAAGGAATCTAAGAATCTAGGAGTTTTCTAAATTCCGAGACAAACACATTTTACGAATTTCTGCGCGACTGCCAGAGCCTGAACTCGAAACGATTTTGTAAAATCTCGAAAATGGCAAATATTTAAAGAATATTCAATTAGGATAAATAAATTTTTCTGGATAAAATGGACCTGAATGGTAATATAAATTATTTATCTAAATAATAATAATAATAATAATTAAAAAAAAGAATAAAATAAAAAAGAAAAAAAATAAAATAAAAATCAATAAAAAGCAAAACTGGACGGATGCTTGACAGAAGAACGATGTCGAGAGATTTTAATTTTATTTTCTTCTTTTCGCTCTTTTCCTCAAATCTACTGAATTTGACCAGAGGTGTCAGGTCGGAAATATAGGGGGCGCAAACTCAGATATCACAAGAGAAATTAATGCAGACAGCATTCAATATCTTAAATGCCACAAACTTTAAAAGGTAGAAAATTTGCCTTAATTGTGTTATTCTAAGTTCTGTGTTACGAATGGCTTGAAATTTTCTAGAGGCCGTGAAATGTCAGAACTTTAGTCCCAAAATTTTTGGGATCGAGTTTAGGAATCTTTTAGAATATTTGGGACCTGCTCTATGCTTGCGCTGAATTTTGGGGATCCTTTTCTCCGACAGCTCTGCTGAAATTTCAGAGTATAGCCTGACAAGCCTGGATGTAATTTTCGTAAATGTTTCAGGTATTTTTAGACTCTCCGAAAGTCCCCGAGTCAAAAGTTTGCTAAAACAAATAATGCATGCAGATTTAATGCGCATGACATTTTGGTCAATTTCACATCATATTATCGACGCCCTTATCGAACGCACTAGCACGTAAAGTTTCATAATCGTTCGTTTCGATATAGTCATTTTGAAAGCCCCGTATGTTTTATGGTTAAAACGTTAAACCGAGGGCATTTTCGTACTTTGTATGATTGTGTAGGCGTATTTGAGCATCCGATACAAGAATCTAGAGTGCTGACAAGATTTGAAAGAAATTAGTCGAGAAAAGGTGAGTACTCAAAATCATTTTCTAAACGAAAGTGTTTAAATTACAATTTTGTAAAGTGCTTTGAAAATATAGATTTATAAAGCATTTTTTTACTCTCCCAATTGTTATACTCAAGCAGTAAAAGCCTGATTTCCCGGCATTTAAGAAACAAATGGCCTGGTTTAGCAAAACCCTAGATGGCATGCCAAATTGGCCTACGATGTATTTTGATTGTGCATGGCAAGGTTATGGGATATTATAACTAACTATATTGCCCGGTCTAAATCGGGGGGTTAGATCTTAGTATATATTTATATGCTGAGTCGCCCTCTCGTACATTCGGTATATAGTTAGCGCGCCGACTTAGTAAAAGATACAGCGACAGGTGTTGCTCCGAGGTTCCATCACCGAGCATTTTGGTTCCGAGGTCCATTACGCTATATTGATCCCGCCCCACGGGACCATATTAGCCTAGTAGTGTTCGAGGTTCACTACCGGCTGTGTGTTCCGAGGTTCCGAGGGGCATCACGCTCAGTATTTCGTAAATGGGCCACAAAGTGGTTGGTACTTGATTTACAGATAGCACTTTCATATACATTCACCACTCAAATACAAGAAGAGTAAATAGTTTTCATCGGGGCTTTCAACAAAGCAGAAGGCTTTCAGAACAATTCTTCGTAATGAGCCATAGCAAAACTCGCTTTCTATAAATGCTTTTACAACAATTTCTCTGCATGTGATTATCGAGGTACAAAATGTTGCATACTGAAGATTTAGAAATTATAAAGACTAACGAGCCCGTTGCCTATAGTTTTCTCTCGTTTAAATAATTTTTCAAAGTGTGTTAGCCGAAAGACCTTCCAGATCCCCGCTCCTAGATCGCCAGGTTGTGATTATATATAAGATAAGGTGTAAATTAAAACTAGTAAAACTTAAAATGTGACATTTTGTATATGTAAATATCTTTTGTAAAATATGCATGCATGTTTTGAGAAAACAAAGGCGATAAATTATATTTTATCGATCCTATCTTATCTTTGATGAGGATCAGAGGTCCTTTATTGTCGTAGCTTGACATTTGGAAAACATCAAGTGTATTTTGTTTTACGTGATTTGTATTTTGGGCTTGACCACCGTGCCGTTATGTTACGGATTTTCAAGTAAATCTAAAGGTGTGATTTTGATAGAAAATGAAAATTTTATAACCCATCGCTTCCAAATAAGGTCAAAGTAGCTTTTACGCGAGCTTCATGGTAATTTGTCACTGCGAGCGTCAGTTGGGAGGTTACTCGTGGAGTTGCCAAGCATTTCACACTAGGAAAGGGGTCCGTCAACTTGGTATCGTAGAGCGCTTTTAGGCGATAGTTCACTGCTTTTCGCTGCTTTCCACAGATTCCTATAGAATTGTTTATAATGATTTTCCTATTGCAACCTACATTGTTTTGCTAAATCGCATGCATCAAATATTGAAAAGTGTCACCGAATCTTTAACTTTGAAATTACAGTATTATGTCCGGACGAGGTCGTAGAGGCCGATCTAGACTTCCCACACCTGAGGGGCACCACGCAGAGATATGTCGAGCACACCCTAGGATCGAAAGATGCTTCAATGAATCAGCCCCACAGAATCCACTCAGGGCCGCATCTAGGTGGCGCACCTCACACATAATCAGTTATAAATTGTTACAAATAGTTTCCCGTCAGGCACGAGCCCAAAAGCATGTAGGGGCATGATAGAACGTCGCTCTAAATTAGGGGCTAAAACTTATGATGGTACCAACCCGTAGGTGGTACCTATGGTTAGATAGGGTTAGTGTTCTAGCTATTATACGGTGATAGACATTTGCGTCTTTCCACCGGCAATTGCCGGAAAAAGGTGATCGGGATTTGAGGTTCTTCCACCGACAACACCAGAGACACAGTTTCATGTTTACTAGGATACAAAGAAAAGCAAAGGCAAGGCAACAATTTTATGAAAAGCTTGAGGCTACACTAAAGGTAGAAAGACCGTTTTAGTTCTAACTGTGGGCGCCGTGACAAGAATAGAGAGGTGCTCCTAGCGATCAGTCGCCTTACACCTAGCGCCTAGTATAAAGAAAGGAAAGAAATGGACCAGCGGTAGAGGCTTAGGACAAGGAGTAGCATCTAGCCAAGGATCCGTCACCAGCTCCGTGAGGGTAGATCTTAGATCATCTTTCCATCGTGGCCCTACATATCGAGGAGTGTGTTACCCTGAGAGTGTGATGAATATGACAGATGTTTCCATCGCGCGTGAAGGTCACTTTATCCGAGACTGGCCCAGCCACGCTTAGTAGTCGCAGACCTCTCGAGGTAGGTACACAAGAGTATCTACCCAGCACTGGGCCGGCCCCCAAATAGCCGGTAGGTGGTTTAGCAGAGGTGGCAGACAACACCCGTAGAGGTCGTATAGCGCAGGAGGTGAGGCAAGATTCGATTGGCCGATTCGCAGTGGTACTCGCATCAGCTCTCGGGATTTATACAAATACACAAATAGGAGGCGTATGCATCACCGCACGGATTATTGGTATGATTTCAAATACGATCATGATGTATATGCATTAGTTAATCTGTAAAGAGCCACTCATTCATTTATTTCAAGATCATTCACCGAGAGGCACCAAGATAGAGTCCCAAATTATAGATGGTCGTATGGTGGTTTCACTCAATGGGGATACTATGATATCCGAAAGCGATAGCCCTGCGTAGTATACAGACATCCGTAGTCGCTGGGATTTTCCGTGCCTACTTGATAGTGTGTTAGGGTATCCATGATTTCTATAGCACCTCGGGTATGGACTGGTTATCTAGGCATAGAGCCACCTTAGATTGCTATAAGAAAGATAAGATTAATTTAATTTGCAGGAACTAAAAGCAAGGATATTTCGGGAATCGAAGAGAGATCGCCTCTAGTCTCATTAAGGCTATGACCGCCTCGAAAATGCTTCTAAAGGCTGCTGTGGTTATTCGCATTGTAAGGGATGGGGAGACAGAGGACGTGGGCCGGGAAAGACATCCCCATAGTCAAAGAGTTCCCAGATGTCTTTCCAGATGATATTTCAGGTTTACCCCCGGATAGAGAAATTGAGTTCAGTATGAAACTGGTTCCGTGGACCGAGCCGAGTATCCATTCCTCCATGCGTAATGGCGCCTGGGTTAGAGTTGAAAGAATCAAGGCACAATTGAGGAATTCTATGCGGCTTCATCCGACCTAGTACTCACCGTGGGAGCCTCCAACTTCTTCATAAAGAAGAGATGGAAGCATTTGCCAGGTATAGACTATAGACAACACCGAGCGACAACACGCAACCGTATCCACTTCCTCGTATAGATGAGCTATTTCACCAATCGTATGGATTCTGCATATTCTAAGATTGACCGTGTCGCGTTACCATCAGTTGAGGGTCCGAGAGAATGATGTTTCTAAGACTGCCTTCAGATTTGTGATACGGGTCACTATGAGTTCTAGTGATGCTATTCGGATTTACTAATGCCCCAACCAGGTTTCATGATTTGATGAATGTGGTGTCACCAGATGATAAGTTTGTGATCGATTCATTGATGACATTCTAGTGTACTGAGGCGGTTTGGAGGAACATACGAGCATCTCAGACGGTATTGAAGCTTCTTAGAGAGCGTCGGTTATACGCTAAGTTTAGTAGGAGTACGAGTTTTGAGTTACAGAGCAAGTAGCTTTCTTGGGTCATGTCATTTCGGCAAAAGGTATTAGTGTGGATCCCGAGAGAAGATCGAAGGCGCATAGTGAATTGGGCGGAGCCCACAATGTTTAAGTCGCGGTTCCTTGGATTGGCGGGTGTGGAAATTTGTTGATGGATTTTCGAGAAGATAGCAACCCAGTTGACCAATCTATTGAAAAGGATCGAGAATTCGGTGGTCGGTGCCGGCATAGTTTTGAGGTGCGGGACGGAGATTGGCTGATATCCCGGTGTGCACCTCTTTGTTGAGGAAAGGCGGTTATGTGGTATATAGTGATGTGCCTCCGGACAGGGTTAGGGTGTGTGTTTGATGCGAGGATGGTGCGAGTGATAGCTTGCTTCCCGTCGGTTAAAGCGCAGGCAGGAACTACTGGGCCATGATTTAGGGCAGCGGTGGTTTCGCTCTAAAAAGATGCGGAGACATTATCTATACGGTGTTCCTGTGGGATATTCACATAGATCATAAGAACTGTGATTATATATCTTCACTTTCAGGAAAAGGCTTAAGCAAGGCAACGCCCGGTGGTTGGGTTGATTGGGATTATGATTGCGATGAGTACCATCAGGAAGGCGATGTGGTGGCCGATCATTAAGTCGGAAGCGGGAGGGTTCTTATGCTTATCTGCGAATGATGTAACTCCCATTGTTGATAGAGTTGAGATCTTTGGGAGTTCGATTGCGGTAGGCGTCTGGGGACATTGGCATCATTTATGTTTGTCCTCTTCTAGTGGATCGTGAGATCAAGGAGAGGTCGAAGCCGGGTTTCGAGATGTGTGGTCAGTTGAGGGGCGGGGTGGGGTGGTAGGAAGCCCGGGTTCCAGATGGAGACGATGGCGTAATAGTTAGAGTCGAATGTGTGTACTAACATAGGTGAACTAAAAGGAAATCATGGAAGAAGCTCACTCTTGACATATGCCATGCACCACAGTAACACGAATGTATCATATACGAGGGAGCATTATTGGTGGAAGAGGCGTAGAAAAAGGAAATTGTAGATTTCGTATCGGATGTCTAACCTGTCGACGGGTAAGGCGAGAACACGAGAAGCCCGCGGGAAAGATACAGCCTTAGATTCCTGTATGGAAGTAGAGGATAAGATTACTATGGATTTTGTTACGGGCTTCCGAGAGCGAGAACGACACGATGCCATATGGGTGATAGTGGATAGACTAATGAAATCGACTCATTTTCTCCCGGTTAGCAATGACCCATTGGACAAGTTGGCCCAGTACTGAGAGGAGATGGTTAGATTACATGGTGTTCCTATATCGATAGTCTCGGGACCGAGACCCAGATTCACATCCGAGTTTTGGTCAGGTTCACGAGGATGCCATGGGGACTCGATTGTACTTTAGCACAGCTTTCCATCCTCATACTGATGGTCAGTCAGAGAGAACTATTCAAACGTTAGAGGATATGCTTAGAGCATGTGGGATAGAGTTTAAGGGAAGCTGGGATACGCATTTATCTCTGATGGAGTTTGCCTACAACAATAGTTATCAATCCGACATAAATGGCTCCGTTGAAGCATTGTAAATAGGAAGTGTCGTACTCGTATCTTTGGGATGAAGTAGGAGAGAGAGTGATAGGTGAGTTGAAGTATATTACATAGATAGTCAGTTGTCAGAGACCAGGACTCAAGATAGCCGGGAACAGACAGAAAGTTATGCGGACAAACGCCGTAGGGATCTACAGTTTAAGGTGGGCGATAGGGTCTTCCTTAAAGTTTCCCCTTGGAAAGGTGTTCTCAGATTTGGAAGACGCGGAAAGCTAAGGCCCAGATACATAGGGCCATATGAGATTATTGCCAGAGTGGGACCAGTAGCATATAGATTAGACCTTACTCCCCGAGGAGTTGTCTGGGTTCGTAATGTGTTTCATGCCTTTATTCATGCTCCTTAGTATTTCGAATCCATCCCATGTACTGGAGATCGGCTAGTAGAACTAAAGGATAATTTGACTATAAGAGGGCGACCAATCTGGATAGTGAATCATGAGAGGAAGCTGATTTTGCGGAATAAGGTCATTCCGTTGAATCAAAAGTTTGATCATGGGATTAAGAGGCACATAAGAATTCGAGGAGGCTGAGATCTTGTGATCCCGATATCCTCAATTGTTTTACGATTAAGGTATCCTCTTTATATTAGTTTTGTTCATTTCGAGACGAAATGTTCTTAGGAGAGGATTTGTAACACCGTCCAGGGTGTGCGGTATGTTAACCATGTATATGTGCACTAAAGGCTTCCCTTATTAATTTAGTGCCATAATAGAATTTTTTGAAAAGTTGTTTTTAGGATGAAATTATAAAGTTTTGAATAATTGTGGCACTTTGCGATTAGGGAAAGTGGAGGGTGAAAATATAATTAATGGAGGATTTAAATAGTAAAATAATAATAATAAATTGCCAAAATAGTTCGAAGTCTCGAAAATTCTCTAAATCTCCCGGATGGCCAGCTTGAATTTGTCTTGGGTTAAGTTCGTCTCGCGAAATCTAGTAACCTAGGAAAGTTTCGTTAAATTCGAGGCAGTCGAGATATTCGAATTTCTGAGGCTGACAGGTTTAGAGAGTGAAACACAGAAAAGCGAGATTTTAGAAAAATCTACGAAAAAAAAATGGCAAATATTTAAAGAATATTCAATTAGGATAAATAAAATTTTTTAGATAAAAATGGACTGAATGAGGTAGCATAAATTATTATCTAAATAATAATAATAATAATAATAATTAAAAAGAATAAAATAAAAGAAAAAAAAATAAAATAAAAATCAATAAAAAGCAAACGGATCGGATGCTCGGACGGGGAAGAGCGACAATTTGAGAGATTTTTTAATTTTTATTTTCTTCTTTTCGTTCTTTCTTAGATCTACGGAAATCGGACCGTAGGCGTTAGTCGGAGCAGAAGGCAAAATTGGTATACGCGAAGAGAGCTACGCATGGGCCTGATATCTTAACCTTTGTCAAACTTAAAAGGTAGAAAAATTTGCCTAATTGTGTTATTTTAAGCCTAAAGGTTATGTAATGGCTTGAAATTTTCTTAGAGGCCGTGAGATGCCGTAAATTTTAGTCCCAAAATTTTAGGCGAGTTTCGATTTTTAGGAATATTTGGGGTTGTGTTCGGACCTTCGGGGCTGAATTCCCCAGGATTGTTTTAGACGATTCGGGTTGAAATTTCGAGGAGTATAGTCGAATGAGTCGAATGAAATTTTGAAATGTTTAGATTATTTTTAGACTCTACGAAGAAAGTCCACAGGTCAAGGATTTGCTAAAACAAATAGTTTTTATGGGATTTAATGTGTATGGACATTTGGTCAATTTCACATCATATTATCGATATTATCGAATGAGACTAATGCGTAAGTTTTTGTTAGAATCGAAGTTCGTTCGATATGAGAGGAGGAGTCATTTTAGAGAAGCCACATTATTATGTTTTATGGTTAAAACGTTAAAGGCGAGGAGCGTTTTCATTACTGTATGGATTGTGTGGCGATTTGAGCATCAGAGCGAGAATAGAGTGCTTGACAAGATTTGAAAGAAATTAGTCGAAAAAGGTGAGTACTCAAATCATTTTCTAAGCGAAAGTGTTTAAATTACAATTTTGTAAGTGCTTTGAAAATATAGATTTATAAAGCATTTTTACCTCCCAATTGTTATACTTCGTGAAAAGTTTGATTTCGATTATTTAAACGGTTTGGCTGGTTTGAAACCCCTAGATGGCGCGGCTCGGCTTCGGTCAGATGTATTTCGGATTGTGCATGGCAAGGTTATAGGATATTATGACTAACTATATTGCCTGGTCGGCAATTGGGGGTTAGATCTAGTATATATTTATATAGTGAGTCGCCCTCTGCACATTCGGGGTATATAGTTAGCGCGCTGACTTAGTACATAGCGATGAGGTGTTGGTTCCGAGGTTCCATCACCGAGCATTTTGGTTCCGAGGTTCCATTATGCTATCTGATCCGTAGTGTTCAGGACCATATTAATGGGTAGTGTTAGGGTTCACTGGAGTGCCGAGATTCAGGGTTACGGGGCATCGCGTGCAGGTATTTCGAAATGGGCCCGCAGTGGTTCGGTGCCCGATTCTGTTATAGCACTTTTCATATATTAACCTGCGAAGCGGTTTCGGCGAAATGGATTTGAGCGGTTTCCAACGTGACTTAGTTTGAACAATTTTCGAAATGGTTTCATAGCAAAAGCTTCGGTTTTCTCATAAACGGTTTTACAGCAATTTAAATGCGATTTTCCATATTGGGAGGTACAAGCGGCCCAGACAGCTGACATTTAGAAATTATAGTACTCAGGCGGATTTGGCTCGTAGTTTTGTTTTAAAACAATGGTACCGGTGCGAGGTGTTGAAGGCCAGAAAGACCTTTCAGGGATCCTCGATTCTGAAGCGTTGTGTTGTGATTATATATAAGATAAGGTGTAAATTAAAACTAGTAAAACTTAAAATGTGACATTTTGTATATGTAAATATCTTTTGTAAAATATGCATGCATGTTTTGAGAAAAACAGGTTGCGATAAAATTATATTTGATTGATCCTTATCTTATCTTTTGATGAGGATCAGAGGTCCTTTATTGTTGTAGTTGGACATTTGGAAAACATTGGGAGTGTATTTTTGTTTTATACAGGTGATTTTGTATTTTGGGCTTGACCACTTAGTGCGGTCGTTATCTTTGCCGGTTTAGTTAAATCTAAAGGTGTGATTTTGATAGAAAATGAAAAATTTTATAACCACGTTTTCCAAATACGGTTCGGCGGTTTTACGGCAGCTTCATGGTAACTTGTCAGTCAAGCGAGCTTGATTGGGAGGTTCTTGTGGAGTGCCGGCGAATTCTGTCATTTAGGAAAGAGTGCAATGGATCACGACCTCGAGAATTTGCGTGTGTCATCTCCAAAGCGCATCAATGAATCGGCCCGATTCTTTATTTACGCTGCTGCCATTCGGCGTACTTTTCTTCCACTTATTGCTTTGTATTTTCTACTTTCTTTCTCTTTCACCGCTAATAACAATTTGGTGAGTTTCTTCATATTTCTGTATATTAATTATTCATTTCTAGATGAAAATAGAACAGAAAAATGGACTAAAAATAGATGACTTTTAAGCTCATCAATTTCCATCAATTTCATATGGTCTTCTATCAATTTCAGCAAGCCGGGAATGAAGAATTTCAAAGCATGAAGAAATGGAATAGTGTAGTGGGAATAGTAGCAGGAGGAGCCAATGGAACAGTAGCCGCAGGATGGGGAACAGTGAATTTCGCTATGGCATAGCGAAAATTTCGCAATCCCAGCGAAATTTTTAAGCTGTACTGTATTACCTTACCATAGCGAAAATTATTTATCATAGCGAGAAGTTCTTTGTGCATAGCGGTGAAATTTTCGCTATGCTGTATTCCGCTATGATAGCGAAATTCACTATGCATAGCGAAATTGGTTGCCCTCTGATTTTGATCCAAACGACCCCGTTTTGTGTAATTCCCATTTTGCCCTCAATGTAATCATATTATTTTGGTTATTTTGGTTATTTTGGTATTTCACACATCTTGTAAGGCTATATAGCCACTTTATGGTTGAGTTGTAACCTGCTTTTCAATCTTTCGGTCAGCTTGCCCAACTTTTCTCTTTAGGTTTACAGGTTTCTCTCTTCTCTCTCTCCTCTTTCTCTCATTTTCGGCTACCAAACACTCCTCTGGGGATGACAACTTCCAGAGGATGCTTAGCTGAACCTCTTCCTTGAGGAGGACCAGCCCAGTGAATGTTTGAAGGTAAACAATGTCCTCATGTTTTCACGCAAGCATTTATTCCACTGCATTTACGTATCTCACATTTTAGGTTTGAATCCTTGTATTGATGTAGTGGCGATGCCCAGCAAGCTTTCAAGGTTGGTGGATGCTAGCATTAGATCCATTGATGCCCGATTAGTTGTCATTTATGAGCTCTGCCGAGGATTAGATCCGTGATAGTTTTAGCGTTTTTGAAACATGGGGGTAATAAATGTTATACATTAGAAGAAATAATTTTAGAGGTTTGGGTTTAATGCAAATGAAAGGCAGGTTCGGAAATGACTATATGTTATCTGACGAGAAAAAAGATCAGGGACATGTTGGATGCTTACAGAACCTAAACCGGTCTTTCGAGACTTCAAGAGTTACATTTTTACATTTTTCTTCATTTTATTTTCAGTTTTCAAACCACCAACCCCTGTTTTATCACCACCTAAAAATCAAACCAAGTCACCATTTTTTGACTTCACTTAAATCATTTGTCTGAAGAAAACCCATCCGTGTTAGACCACAGACAGTATCTTTGCGGTAGCTTGACTACGGCGTGGGGAGAAAAATAGGAAACAAATTTATTGATTCCGGATCACCTTACCGTGGCATGAAGATCACCTGGCTGAGAGGCCGAGAGGTGCAAAATGCACCCAGTCTGGCGAGGTGTAGCAAAGCTAAGTGCGGCGAGGAAGCACACCACGACGAAGGCCTACAACTGCGTGACTACACAGCGGCGTAGCTGCATTCTAACGAACATTTTTTTGGATTTTTGTTCTCGAGCACCTCATATTTGTACATCGATAGTTTAAAGACCATAATAAATGATTAATGGGGGTTCAAATAAGGATAAAACTAAATGAAAAATGTACCATACCTCGCAAAATGTATAATAATTGTTTATCCACTAAGAGTGGTATAATTGTTATTGACTAGGGACGGGTGAGGATCACTGGCTCCTAGGGCCGAGGATCGAAGGAAGGAAAGCGAGAAGCAGACGGCACGGTAGTTCTTCGGACCTCTATTTCAATTCAAGTATTGTTAGTTCTTTGTTTACCGAAATTATATTCAGATTTCAAGTGTTTTGGTAGTTTACCAAATAAATATGAAATGATGATATGGAATGAGTATAACTTTGACATGATATTACGAAAGTGCATATGGATTTGAAAATGTGATATTTGAAATATTTGACAACTAAATGCATGTGAGTGATTAATTGAATTGCAAATGAATTGGTCAATTCTTGACATCGTCGAGGTGAATCGATCTCTACTAGCGACCCGACATGACGGGTGATTAGGTACCACGGTCAGGATGATCCGGAATCAACAAAGAGTATATCCTAAGTTCCTTCTCTTTGCCGTGGTCAAGCTACTTGGTATAGCGGAATCTAAGTCGGGCATACGAGGATGGGTTTTCTTCGTACAAATGATTTAAGTGAAGTCAAAAATGGTGAATTTGATTTGGATTTTTAGGTGGTGATAAAAACAGGGGGTTGGTGGTTTGCAAGTTGAAAATAAAATGAAGAAAAATAAGAAAAAGAACTCCTTGAAGCATTGGGCTACTAGTTTTAGGTCCTAAGGAAAATGAGAGGTCCCCGGGTTCATTTCCTCGTATTGGGGAGGATGACATATAGTCATCTCTCGAATCGGATCTTCATTTAGCTTTAAAAACTAAACCCTAATAATTTTCCTTTTGATGAAAGCATTTATTTAGCATTTATGGTTCAACCGGTGAAAATCTATCTTGACTCATCCCTACGATTCGTAAGGGCAACTAATGAATCTCGATGGATCTAAAATAAGCATCCACTGAACCACAAAGATTGCAAGTATTGATCAAAGAGGATGCACTTACGGTGAAAATATAACCCACTTAATCTACCTCCCGGTGGCTGCGTAAAGAGCAACTAATGGACCATATCCAGTGTATCTAAAGCTAAGGCCTGCCCCGAACCTAAAAACTTACTTAGTATTGTGAGAAATTACATCAAAGCTTAAACTTAGAGTTGAAAATTTGGAACCAAAATAGCAAAAAACACAACAGCGTGAAAACGGGAACCACCGTGACTTTCGAGATCCCACTTGTGACCTTCTATTTCAAGGAGGAAGGGTTTAGCCGCACATCCTCAAGTTGTCATCCTTGGAGGTGTTTGGCAACAAAGTGAGAGAAGAGGAGAGAGAAGAGAAAATGAGAGAGGCGAAAACGAGGGCAAAATGCTTTATCCCTTCAAATTAGAACTTAGGTCGACGGTGTTTCTGATGGCTTATAGCCTTACAAACATGTGAAATACCAAAATAACCAAACTAGAATAATTATAGTGAGGGTAGAAATGAGAAAAACCAAAAACGAAGTCGTTTGGATAAAAAAAACAAAAGCAGAAAATTTCGCACACAGTGATTTTCGCTATCATAGCGAAAATCCAGGCATAGCGAAAATTGAAATTTTCGCTATGCACAGTAATTTTCGCTATGATAGCGAAAATTCCTACGTAGAAAATTTTCCTCCTGTTCATCCTTTGTTGGCCACGTTCCATTAGCTGCGTTCCCATTTGCTCCCTGCTTTGCTACTCATCGATTCTTTTTACTTTCTTTCCTTTTAGTCTTTATTTCTTCGATTTTGATGCGCCAATGCTAAGTCCGACCAGAATTCTTCATGCTTGGAATGACTCAACAATGTTGGCATGATTAGCTCGCAAAAACTGCAAAATTTGCCACAAAATGCGATAAGTAGAATAGTAGGGACCTTGATGTGTAAATCGGGTTAATTAGAATGATTAGTATACAAAAATCACTCAAAACCTATAATAAATAGGGTTTAAAATAGCACTTACAGACCTTAATCACACTGACCACATTGCTAGTCCCTTAGCAATGAAAGAAAGAAAGAGAACATACAAACAATAACAAAATAGACTACAAAAATTATATTTCAAAAGGTTGTGAATGAGTAATGCCTATAACCTAAGTAAGAATCATCAAAGCCGTGTCCAATATGTATGAGAGAATGAATGCTATACAAAATTGAGTATCAAAGGAGTCTCCATCTAATTGAATCAAAACTTAACATTTAAAATCCCAGTGTTTATTTGATTGGCTCTCAACAATGGCTTGTCAAGAGTGCACTTTTCCCCCGCCCAACTCTTTACCACGACCTATCATGCTAACCAACCCTAAAAATAGATTAGGACCGCCTCTTATTCCGTAGTATTTTTGTGTTGTAGGGTGCAATCTTTGAGGGAATCGACCTCACCGAGATCCGTAGCGGGGATCTCTGGGTGACTCCCAACCAATTAGGTTTAGGGCTCAAGTCACTTGGAATCTTTTCGACCACAAACTCTTCGAGGTTTCACCGGGACTTAAGAAGCAACGAGACTCAGCACTACGACTTGCTAAACTCCACCCGTCCACGGGTGTAGCGAACACTAGAGTCGGACTCCCGACCCGGTGAAGGTTTAGGGCCACCCAGGAGCTACAAGGCTTTGCCATATACCCCTGGATCGTGCTCGGGTTTCAAGGCAAAAGCATTGCAATTTTATTCTTTTTCTTTTCTTTTCTCTTTTTTTTTTTTTTTTTTTTTTTCGAAGATGCGACCTTCTTTCCACGGGGGTCCTTAACCTATTAAAGCGGTCAATGGCTAGGAGTGGGATATGCAAAGTAAAAGGAGATTGCGCGTTTTGACCTATCATTGAAACCTATTATGGCTTGGTGTGTGGTTATTAAAGGTGGAAAGAAAAAAGGTCAGAAATCAACAAGAGTTTCATTTATTATCCACTCAATAGGCATGGAACCAATTTAACATCAATAGGGTGGACAAAATTTCAATTTTTCAAACTATGGGCCTAGGCACAACATACAAAATTTTGGTTGCAAAATGGGTCCAGTTTTGAAAAAAAGTAAGTTGTATCATTATATGACTTTATAGAAGGAACCCAACAAGCCAGACATCATAAAATAGGCTTGCTCAAAATAATAACAAAACATAAATACCATGACTTCCTTCGCTAACTCACTAACTTGAGCATCGGTGTCGAAATGGGGCTCAGTTGGAAAGTTGGGGAAGGAAATTACCTCCTTGATGAGATGTAATACGTTTCTGGATAGGAGACTGAAGCTTTCCATCGACACCTTATTCCTCCGTTTGGGCTTGAGCAAACAAGTTAGGAGAAGAAAAGAGAGAGGAAAAAAAGTGACAGTTGGAGAATTTTAAAATTAAGCATTCATAATAATTTCAAAAATGTTTTCTGTATATATTTGGATTCTACACTCTCTAGCTTTCCAACGGTACCAAGCATACAAATGGAGTTCGGATGAAAAAGTTATGAGCGGGGAAACAAAATTGGAGGCAAAACGGTGGGCCCATGAAAAATTTCGCTATCCCAGCGGCGCTAACAGCGCCATTGATCGGTAGCTGATGGGGTGATCGGAATCAACAAAATTTATATCCCTAAGTTCCTCCCTCTTTGCCGTAGTCAAGCCAACAGTACTATGCGGTCTAGAGATTGAACAGGGATGAGTTTTCTTCGTACAAATGATTTAAGTGAAGTCAAAAATGGTGAATTTGATTTGGATTTTTAGGTGGTGATAAAAACAGGGGGTTGGTGGTTTGCAAGCTGAAAATAAAATGAAAAATAGAAGAACTCATGAAGCATTGGAGAAACTCTTGGTTTTTTAAGGTCATCGAGTAAATGAGAGGTCCAGGGTTCATTTCTGATCTTGGGAGGATGACATATAGTCATCTCCCGAATCGGATCTTCATTTAGCTTTAAAAACTAAACCCTAATAATTTTCCTTTTGATAGAAAGCATTTATTTAGCATTTATGGTTCCTTTAGTGAAAATCTATCTTGACTCATCCTACAATGATTCGTAAAGGGCAACTAATGAATTTCAATGGATCAAAAAATAAGCATCCACTTGAACCCACAAAGATTGCAAGTATTGATCCAAGAGGATGCACTTACGGTGAAAATATAACACTTAACCTACCTCTAAGTGGCTCGTGAGAGAAATAATGGATATCAGTGTATCTAAAGCTAAGAATACACTGAACCTAAAAACTTGCCAAGTATTGGCCAAAGAAAGTACATCAAAAAGCTTTAAACCTAGAGTTGAAAATTTAGGAACCAAAATGTCAAAACTGCTTGTGAAAAAGCAGGGGGAACCACCGAATGACCTTTTATTTCAGGAAGGGTTTTAGCACATCCTCCAAGTTGTGCATCAGCAGGAGGTGTTTGGCCAAGAAAGTGAGAGAAAGAGGAGAGAAGAGAGAGAAAATGAGGGCCCAACGGGGGCAAATGCTTCCCTTCAGAATTAAAACTTAGGTCACTTGTTATTTTACAATGGCTTATATAGCCTTACAAACATGTGAAACACCAAAATAGCAAGCAGAATAATTATAGTGAGGGTAGAAATGAGAAAAACCAAACGGTCGTTTGGATAAAAAAACAAAAGCGAAGAATTTATTCCTGATTTTGGCTATCATAGCGAAAATCCAGGCATAGCGAAAATTGAAATTTTCACTATGCACAGTAATTTTCGCTATGATAACTAAAATTCCTACGTAGAAAATTTTCCTCCTGTTCATCCTTTGTTGGCTCTTGTTCCATTAGCTCTTTATTCCCCCTTTGCTCCTATTTGCTACTCGTTTTGATTCTATTATTTTGCTTTCTTTTCCTTTTTCTGATCTTTATTTCTTTTGATTTTTGATCTGTAATGCTAAGTCCGACCAGAATTCTTCATGCTTGGAATGACTCGACAATGTTGACATGATTAGCTCGCAAAAACTGCAAAATTTGCCACAAAATGCAATCAGTAGAATAGTAGGGACCTTGATGTGTAAATCGGGTTAATTAGAATGATTAGTATACAAAAAGCACTCAAAACCTATAATAAATAGGGTTTAAAATAGCACTTTTGGGCACTAATCGTGGGATCTGTCGACATCCAGTCATGAGCAAATTGAAATTGTTCAATGTCTGCATGGCGGGATGCACGTCGACATCTGTCGTGATGGTGTATAGCATTGTTAAAAATGTCCCTTTGGAGGATGCAAGCCGGCATGTCATGATGGCATATGACATTTAAATGACCACATGTCGGGGTGCACCCGATCGGCATCAGATGATGAGACTAAAATTTTTAAGTATGTAAGCACGTACGAATGACAAAAAGGGCGGGATTCAGCGAATGGAATCACGTCATGAATGTGGTGTATAGACAAGTGAAATAACAAACTTTGATGAGTGAAATGAGATTTTAAACTAAACGTCCTTAAGAGTACATGTTTGAATCTCATGATTTGAGTTAAATGATTTGTTGCATGTGAAAATGCATATTTTGATATGATTAATGATTTGTAAAGTGAAAGCATGTGAAAATGAATAAGCATGAGTATAGTTTGATATAAAAGGCATGGTTTTATGATAAATGCATGTCGTGTTAAACTGAAAATTGGAATAGAACTGTATAGAACCACTAAGCACGAAAATGGTTAGCGTGTAGTTTTTATCTTTGTGCAGGTTTCGAGTAAACAGGAAAGAAGGCAAGATCAAGAAGTGTAGAGTCACAAAGAAAGTTGCGGTGTATAAGTATTTACCCTGTCATATGCATACCATTCTTTTTGAACGTGTGACATTTTGTGAACAAAAGAGTTAATATTTGAACTATTGTTTGTATATCATTTGTAAAGGTAGCAATCAGCCATTTGTAAACGTATTGTATAAAAGTAAATGTTTATGGGCCTACCATATGAAATGCTTCCGCGTAATTGAAAACTCTAAAATGAAATGACATAAATAAAATGTTTTTGATAAGATAAATGAAAACGGTTGGAGTAAACCAGACTCTGATTCGGATCCACCATTCGGGTCGGGTTAGGGATTCGGGTTGCGACACTTTTGAAAAAACAAAAAGCAAAAAAATAAAAAGTTAATAAAAAGAATTAAATTAGCATCCCGGATTCGGTACGGACCCGTCAATCGGGTCGGACTGGAAATGGGTTGCTACATTGAATCACCATGGTGAGGCTGGATTTGGTGAATCCAAAGCCCGAGTCCTTCTTTAATTTGTGTTATCTAAAAATTAGCAACCATATGTTCTCAAATCAATTAGAAACAACACTTTTAAATTATGTTTTAATTTTCGTTTTCATAAAGCAATTAGTTAAGTAATTAGAAGCGTAGGGTTCCAAAACTAAGAGAGGAAACCCCATCCTAGTGGATGACCCTAGAGCCACTACACCTACAGTAGCTGGGGGCTACTTAGGGTTGGTTTTAGGTATTATAAATTTTTTGGATTCCTTATGCCCCTAATCTAACCACTAGATAAGGACAAAACCACATAATGGAGGGTCCTAGATGTCCAAGTCGTTCATGCCAAAGTATAAACGTTTTGGAATCATTGAATTTATGTTCATAAGAGCATGAAATTCAATATTCTAACAATTATTTAATATAATCGACATGATAAATGACGACTTCTATATGTGTCTACAAATTTGAATGCTAAATAACCGTTCACGCAAGTGCATGCGTCGTGGTTAAGCAGAATGGTGATAAGTCAAGTGTCGTTCCCACGAGGAGTTTTCGTGTTGATTACCAAATTAACCAATTTGAATTTTATCCGAAGAATTGATTGAAGTGTTTCTAAAGGACCTAAGCTAGTAGCAAAATGTACTGAAGTGTCACTTGATAATCTAAGGCTCTAGGGTTTTAACTTCACTAGGCTACACAGATAGGTTATAACTAAAATGTTTGACTATGGCTAGATAATTCAGTAATGGAGGTCTCCATTTATGTTTATGTGTTGTTCTTTCTCAAGCAACGTCACTTTCTCTAGAAGAGGGTGGATTGCACCTCTACATCAACCTAAGCCTCAAAGGGGTATAAAGCTCTGACCTTAATACCACGAATCAAACCATGGTTTCTCCACCTTCTAGTTGATGATTCGATGTCATGTTCATATCTCTAAAGACCATGGGCTTTTGATGTCCAATCACTAGCTAGGCATGTCAATAATGGCTAGTTATTAACAAGTGAATAAAATGGAACAAAACATTTACTGAAAGATTATAACCAAAAGTCAAACATGAAATACAAATCAAACCATTGTCATGTAGCCTCAGATACATAAAAACCCTAGATTGTTCTTTTAGAACATAGTTATGAGAAGTACAACCATAGACAATAGAGAATCCATAAATATACTCAAAACGAGAGGAACTAGAATGGAATCGAGAGTAGTGTTGTTGATGGTACAATCATTATTTTTCTCCGAGGATCTCTTTCTCTTGATCTGGTTTCTACACTCCATTCTACGCCACGTGTCTTAGGGTTTTTGCATTACTTTTATATCTTCCTCATGGGCTCATGGGCCTCTAGAGACATCACGATGTGAGACTGCACAAAGGGTGGCGCCTCGGCATAAAATTGGGATCAATATGGTGCCTTGGTGCTAACATGAAGGCTCAGATGGTGCCTTGACGCCATTTCAAGCCTAGGGTGGCCCCAACCCAAGGGTTTTCTGGTGCCTTAGCACCATTCCATGGTGGTGTTGGCGCCTTGGTGCCAATTGTTCTGTTATTTGCATGTATATAAATTTTGGCATAAAAACAACCAAATTTGCAAGTGTAAGGATCACAAGTAATATAGTGGCTTTTTAATTAAAAACCCATAGTATCGAACCCATAGGGAAAAATTGGTTTAAATGGGGTTTAAGTACCCCGGCTACTAAAGAAATTCACTATCTAAGCGATGTGACTGATTGGGATGATGATTAACTATGACTTAAACTAAATTAAACTAACCTAAATCTTGGAAATCAATAAATAATTGAAGTGAAATGGAAGAAAAACTTTAAAGATTAACCTAGGGTTGGTTATATCCATTGGTGGTTTTATGACTCAACATCGCAAAGTACCGATTGAAATTAAAATATCCTTATGCTTACCCAAGGAACCTAATATGAGATTTACACTTTCGTGTCTCCCCTCAATTTCTCACACCTCATTCCTATTCTGCTTTTGGTCCTTCTAGGTTAGATAATGTGATACTGGTTCTAAGGCGAATCTGTCCTTGGGAATTCTATTGGTCTCCTTTCGGTCCTTGCAATAGAATATCTTGGGTTATGTTTCAATCAATCTCCTTTTGGTCCTTACGATTCTCACATAAGGTTGGATGATGTCCCTCTTAATAAAATCCACCTAGTACTAGGCATTCCTAGTTTCCTAGATTTCTTTGATTAAGTTAATTAGATTTTAACAATTATGGGACATTAGAGGTGGAAATCAATTCCTAAGGGGATGCTTCCAGCTGTCACTCTAGAACCCCTTGAGCTCTAGGTCTCAATTTCATCCTCTAACATATAACAATTAGATAAAACCCTGGAAAATTAAGGAATCACATACATACAACATCAACACAAGCATGGATTCATAAAATCAATTTAATAAAGCCTTAAGTCTACCACCAATTTCAACAATACTAACCTAGGGGAGAAATTGGCCACTCATGGCAACTAAAAACCCAACAATATCATATTTACTAAATAAATATTGAAAGATTAAGAATAGAGTAGAGTTAGAGAATCTGAAAACAAATGCGATCAATCTGGAGTCCCAGTTTAGCTCCACTGCTACAAGGTATCCTCTAGTAGTTGGATCTTCCAATACATCTCCAAAAATGATTTCAAAATCAAGTAAAAACTAAAAACCCTAGAAAAACTAAGCCTAGAGAGAAAAACCCTAGAAATGGAAGAGTAGCCGCCTCTTCTCGAGTCTCTCCTCTCTTTAAATTTGTGCATGTTTAATATATACCATCGGGAAATGACAATGAATTGGGCTAAGTAGGGAGTGTGTGTTTCAACCGATGTTCTTTGCCTGGCGAACTGAGCTTCGCTGGCGAAAAGCCTGGGCGAAGGCAACCGCTGGCGAGGCAAGCTTCACCTAGGCGAACCCCTACACCTAGGCGAGGGTTGGGTTCACCTAGGCGAACCCAAGAGTAGTCTTGGCATGCTTCACATGGCAGTGCTGGTCTGCCTACGTAAGCTACTCCTCCGCCTAGGTGAACCCGAGAGGTCTTTTGATTTTTGCTCTAATTCAGCCTTCGTGTCATTCAAATCTTCTTTTGCTTGATTTTTCCTTCATATTCTGCAAAACATTGCAGAATGGGGGATTAGTGTAATATTGATGAATAGGGTGTGAATTTAGCATTTGAGTTATATAAATGCATGAAAAACATACTCAAAATGCATGTATAGTTCACACCGAACACCAAATCAAGTTGTTTTTGGAGCCTTGGCGCCACTTCAAATGTCCTGTGGTGCCTAGGCACCAATTCCATCCTCCTATAATGCCTAGGCATGCTCAAGAGCCTCTTTAGTTGCTCTAGTTTGCACTATTTTTGACTTCTTTGCTTCTTCATCTCTAAACTGAACTTGCACATGAATATTTTCTATTAGTAGTATAAAATATCAATTTAAAGGGTGGATTAGCACCAAAATTCATGAAGTTCGAGAGTAAAATGAGCACCATTTGGGTGCTCATCACACCCCCAAACTTGAGTCTTTACTTGTCCTCAAATGAAGAATAACAAAGATAGAGCAGTTGCAACTGGGGAACAGAAATCACTGATGCTCTAGTGTTCACAATCAAGAGCTTTGGAATGGTGTCTAGGGTGTTCTAACAAACAATACAATCTTACCGAGATATCGACACAGTTTAATTCCTAATGAACTCTCGCCATGTGGTGTGGTGATTAAAGATTAACAATCCCAAATCCTCAATCGACTTTTATAGTGAGACTTCGTGCTGATTTGGACTAAGATTTTTGACATATACAATTGTTCTAAGGTCTCTTTTCAACTAACTCAGCTTGCACTCCGATACACTGCCAATGACTTGGATTGAGAACACACCTTTTATTTCAACACGATTTAGACTATCGGTAGTGTCCGTGTAGTGGGGGGATCCATTGACCCACTAGTTGGTTAAGAGCATTGGGCTTTCAGTTCACCTCGAAATTCACCATGAACACTCTGCTAAAACCTAAAGCACCTATCTGTGAGAGTGACCTATCTTTTGTCCCATGTAGCGGGCAGTGAAGTTAATGACTCTCGGCCAATTGGCTTAAGGCATTAGGCTTTGAAAGACCCCTCACATTGTGCTTAGGATTCTAATTGAGTCAACTCACAAACTTATTATATTTCTCTTTACTTTTTCTTCAATCTCTTTTTTTCTATGGGGCACATTGGCCCTTTTTTCTAGGTGTTTCACTTCTTCAGCACTTTGGTAATCTCATGCAAGCAGTGTTCGTGTAGGAGACTCTGGAACTAGAGTTATCAAGGAGCTCTCACGCTCGTGTGTGTGTGTGTGTGTGTGTGGGGGGGTGCAGAGATTGAAAATGTTTCTTGAGAGGTTTAGAGGATGTTTTGACTAATTTCTCCCGCGATCACACGGTGGTCCCTCTCTGATTTCCATCTGAAGTCAAGAGTCTCGGGTTTGATTAGCACTACTTCAACCCCAGCCAAACCTAGCTCTGTGTACAAATACTATTTAAGAAAATTCTCCACAAGAGACATAGTGTTCCCCTGAGTCTACTAGAAGCCATTTTGATCTAGGAGGTTGATACGTATCCTCTCTCTAACCATTTCAAGTTCAGTATCACCTACCTCTATAGATATGATCATGTAAGGTAAGGTTATGCCTAGTTCCCTTATCCACGAAGAGTTGAACATGATTTTACCAATATTACTCTTCTTACCAGGTGATGCATCATAAGTTCTAGCCTCTAATCCGTGAATATGACACTACACACAAACAAAAATGCAAGCAAGTACAACAAAAGGAACTATGAGAGGGGTCAAATAAGCAAAATCAAAGAAACTACTAAAACTGAAAAAATGGTAGCAACTACCTTGTATAAACATACTCACCCGAGAGCAAAAGTTTCTTTGTCCTCGATGGAAGCTCTGTGAGGGTATTAACTTAAGGACAGTTAAGGCTGACCATGCGCCACATGAGCGTTAGTTGAGAAGGAGTATGAACAGCATGCCTCACTATTGGGTGGGATGTTTGGGATTTTGGATTTGGAAGAAAGTTGATGCTGATTTTAGTGAGTTTGGAGACATTTCACTCTGGTTGCATTATCTCTTTTAACTGACGGGCTCTGGTATTGTCTTGTATACGCGGTGGCTACCTGTCATATTCAGTTCGTTCTCTCCCATATATTTACTTAGTTGAGTTCCATTGAGAAGATGGGTTCGTGTCTCTTATTTATTACCGAGTGAAGATATGATGGATGGGGCGCTGAACTCATCTCTGTAAAGTTCACCATGCCATCTTTTACCTCTATTAGTTGAATCCTCATCAGTTCATTATAGTTGTATGTCATGAAGATGCAGTACCATAGACAAAAATCTTTATCTTACGCTGGTTGGATTTTTGTTGTTATCTCTTACATGTTATCCTTATTAAAATTGGGAAGGTGCTGGATTTTTATAATACCGTTTCTTAGTATATTTGTGTTATCACATATCAGTCCGATTATATGTTAAGAATCGTGCTCCATTTCTTATTTACTTTAACCATTGAGTGTTCTGCACCGAATAATTTTAATCTAATCATAAAACTCGTTATGCATATCAGATTGTGTTCCAGATATGCGTTTGAAAGTCGTAACTCGTTCTTGTTGTTTCTGTATTGGATCCTCAGGTTCTTTTATCTTGGTTGTTATATCAACAGTGAAATTGCTGCTTAGTTATTAAGTGCTTTGTCATTCAATATAGTTAATTTAGAACTCATTTGATGTTGTGCCGTCGGACTGGCAACATAAAATGCTTTGTTTTGCCTTCTGTTTGGATCAGGTTGAATTGAGTTTACGGGTTCATTGTGCGACCTTTTAACATAGTTGCCATAAGTTAATTGCCAACCCTTTTTCTTTAGATCTTCGTCTTGGAAATTAAGGGGTTGAAAAAATCATTACTTTGTGATCCATTTTATCATTGTAAAACAGTTGTTATCTATGTTTTAATCCGTTTGGGTTTGATGTGGCTGATGTGCGGTGGGGAGCCATGTTAAACAACAGGATCTGGCACTGTAGTGGCGAGACAGAGTTTCTCATCCGCCCGACCTTTCTTTATTTCTTGGACGGTTTTTAGCTCTTAACTCTCGGTGTTTTTCAAAGCTTGGTTTTGCGAATTGAGTTTGTTCCCATGGATTCTATATCATGTCACACCTTTTTCAAGTTGTTGTTGAACACACACCTCTCTTTAGTTTACCTACACATTTTAGCAAACACATTGTATGCACAACATATTTGCACATTTAGATACTCATTAGAAAGATGTATATCGTTATCTTACAAGCATATATGGAGAGGTACACAACACCACCAAGGTATGTAAGCATGAATACCTTCGTGGAGCTTTTTCCTTTGGTTGATACCACTCACTATGGTGATGATTTGTTGGAATCCAGCGTTAAGAAAATGCAGAATACAAAAGTAGCAGAGCTACATCGGGATCTGAGTAGGTTTGATGAAACTATAAACGTAAGATCAAGGAAATCCAGTCCTCTTACCTCTTGTAGACTGAATCCTATTAGACTAGTGCAGATTTTCTTGATCAAACTGCGTTGAAACACAAATATAGAACTCCTTGGAAGCGATCCGGCGACAGCGAGCCAAGGCAGTGGTGGTACAACGCCCTCTAAGGTATCCACACAGGCAGTAATGGATGAGTTGTTGTGCTAAGCACCTTATGATAGGTCTTTGTCCCACAAAACCAAAGACACCTTAGTGTCTTCCAAAACTCTAAAAGGAATTCTCTCTACAAAACCACCCACTTCAAAAGAACCACCTACTTTTAGATAGGTAAACCCGTATTTATATAAGCCTCCCAAACCGCTTTTTATTAAAAGCGAATGTAAACCAAATTCCATTAACTATTAATGGGCTTGGGCATGGGCTTAGACTTGGAGCTTAATCATGGGCTAAAGAGAGCACTTTCTAACATCCCATTATAGCTCATTCTTGTAGTGGCGATACATAGGATCCTTCGATGTTGCGATGGGCCTAAATGATATTCTAAGCCCCTGAAGTTATAATTGGTCTCTGTAGAGACATTATAACTACCCCAATCAAGTGAAATGTTATTTCGAAAAACCTTACCATAGTATGATGGTAGTCCTTTGTCACACGATGTCTCGATTAAGCACCTGAAAGCATGGATGATCAAATAACATACAACTTAATCATTTCTTGATTCTCAAGTAGACTGACTAAACAAATGATATTAATAACTCCTATCAATCTCATTCAAGCACGGCCATGCACTTCTCAGTCTCACTTATCAAGAGGCCAATAGACATCTCACTCAATTAAGAGCGGGACAAATTCCTTCACTATCACTCACATTCCTCTACATGATTTACTGCATGCCCAACCATAGCCTGTATCACCATCTTGTTAAAGACATCATTGAGCTACGTCAAGACACGAAGTTCCTCATGTAGGAATCCATGGTGAATTTAGGTCGAAGGACTCAAATACCGCTACTGCAATGAGAATTACTGATGACATAATCCATATTATTTCGTAGAAATTCGATTCGATGACATGAACTTAACATGTATTTATGTTCTAAGTAACATCTTATGTTCATGACCAACAAAACGTGGTCTTTTCTTAGAAAACATAATAGTCTTACTTCATTATTATTCCCACAATAATGATCGACTATGGACTATTTAGAATAGTGTTCTTATGCCTTAAGTTTTGCACTATCCAAGTCACGTACTTGATGACATAAAGCGGAGCCAACTATTCAAGGATACGATTTTATCAAGTTAAACCACAATTTAAATAACAAGATAAAATGATAAATGCCTCATGTATATAAACATATAATGACAATGTATATGCCACTGGGCTAGAGCATATCACTAGCAATCTCCCACTTGCCTAGCGATAGGCATAAATCGAATGCCTGTCGATCTAGTATGACTATCATGCTTTGACTGTGGAAGAGGTTTAGTCAAATGATCAGCAACATTGTCATCAGTATGAACTCTACATATCTTAACATCTCCTCTCTCAATGATCTCACAAATGAGGTGGAAACGCCTGAGTATGTGTTTGGATCACTGATGTGATCTGGGCTCCTTGACTTGAGCAATAGCCCCATTATTGTCATAATAGACGTCCACTGGGTTTGTAATGCTAGGAACAACACCCAGTCTAAAAACAAAATTTTGATCCAAACTACCTCCTTAGCTGCATCTGAGGTAGCTATGTACTCAACCTCTATAGTAGAATCGGCCACGGTGTCTTGCTTGGAACTTCTCCAGCTCATAGCACCTCCATTCAAACAAAACACAAAACCAGATTGCGATCTAAGTCAGACTAAAAACCAGCATCGATATAACCACTTATAACTAGCTCGCCTTTTTGTCCACCATAGATAAAAAAAATATCCTTGGTTCTTCTCAAGTACTTAAGGATATTCTTGACTGCTATCTAGTGACATTCACCTAGATCTGATTGGAATCTACTTGTCATGCTTAAGGCATAGGAGACATCAGTGCAGTCTGGCTTATAAATACATGATAGAACCAATAGCTGAAGCATATGGGATTTTATCCACGCGCTCTCTTTCGTCCTTCGTGGTTGGACATTGAGACTTACTGAGCTTAATGCCATGAGACATTGGCAAGAAACCTCTCTTGGAATCTTGCATGTTAAACCTCTTTAGCACTTTGTCTATGTACCCACTAATTAGTACCCAAATAGTGCAATTTTGAGCCTTGTTTATAGCGGGTTTTATGCGCTTTTTGTGTACTAATCGACTTCAATAACTCAATTGATACATTGGGTCCCAGCTTTATTACTGATCACATTTTGTAGCTATTTTTAGTAGTTTTGTAGGTCAAATGCCTCATAATTCATCAATTCGATTCAAACACGATGAACCAGAGCCGAATTCGAAGATGCATGATCAAACTAGAGGAAATTTGGAGCAAAAATACTGAAGAGAAGGAGCTTAGTGGAAATTTTGCATGGTTGTGAAAGTTCGCAACACACCAAATTCCTTGATTATAATTTTAGCAACTTGAACCATGACACTAATGTACTGTTATTTGCTTTTTGACTATTCTTTTGGTGGTTTTATGCAAGTTTGCCCTCATGTAATTTGGTTCTTTAAAACATTGTGTAATTTCATATACTGAGCACCTATATAAGCTTGAAGTGCCTTGTGGCTCAGTCAACTTGCTCCATCCAATCGTCAGGAAATTTGTACGAAGCTTCCCACTCCCTCTGCATTGGTACAGATTTTCTCTTCTTCTCCCTTCACTCTTGCACTCTTGGTAGCCAAACACCCCTTGATGATGACAAATCGAGATTCTCCTTTAAACCTTGATCCTTGAAGAAGGCTATGAGTCTTGATTTTGAAGGCTTGCATTTGCATGTTCTCATGCTCTTGTTGTATTCATTTACAAGAATTATTTGTGCTCCACACTTCTCTTTAGGATTCAAAATCTCACCTAGGCATGCTCTCTAATGTGTATTTGGCAAGCTTTTGGGTTCAGTGGATCTTTCCCTAGATCCAGAATTTTGGTGGTTGTCTCCTATTAGTTGTGGGGGTGAGTTTTGAGATATGTTTTCAACTGTTAGGGACATTTATATTTAATCAAATGCCGTTTTCAAGAGGAAAACTCTTAGGGTCTGAGTTTAAAGCTAAATGAAGGTCGGTTCGAGAAACTTGACCTGTCATATCTGACGCGAGGATAAAGGCAGAGCATATGTCGGACACCTAGAACCCTAGCTGAAGTAACCCAGACCGAGGTTCCTCTTGCTTCTTGCTTTAAGTTATTTCAGTTTTGACCATTCACACACTATTTTTCACAAACCCTTTAAATCTAACGAGAAAACTTTGTTTTCAATGCTGCGCCAACTCTTCTCTGCAAAGCCCCATCCTTGTGTTGACCTGGAGAGCCGCTATCTTTGTAGTAGCTTTGTTAGTGATAAGTAGGGAATCCTAGGTTATAAATTTTGTTGATTCCGAACACCTACTTGGCAAGAACGAATCAAATAGGCGCGTTGACGAGGATGGTGCCTAGTGAAAGAAAAGCGGTGAACTTTGTGATTCACATCTGGATTTTGGTGTAATCTCATTTCTTTTTGATTTATCATTTTCCTCGCGCGAGTTCAACGTAGGGGAATTGAAAATTTCAACTGCGAGGGAGTTTAAGAAAAGCTCACTTTAAATCTTGTTTGTTACCCCTGTTTTGATTTTAGCCCCAACCATAACCTTTTTGTTAGTCTTGTTTTGTTGGTTTCTTGCTTGTGGTGTGTTCACCAGCAGCTTATGGAGTGGGACAAGAACTTTACTTGACCAGTGGAAAAACTAGGTGTTCCCGATTGAATAGGGTTGTGAAGTTAGCACTTACAGTAATCGAATGGAGACACGAAACGGTGAGCCAATAGGGGTTCATCGTGGGCAATGCATAAGATCGATGAGGATCACATACACACCCACCGGGTGATACCTCACGCATTATACCCCTGTGAGAGGATGTGGCGGTGAGACCTTATTTGGTGCTTTGCTCAGGCTTTCATGGTATGGAAGCGAAATCCAGCACACACATATTCGGGATTTAGAGAGTTTTTACTTTCAAGGAAGGTGCATTTGATATGGACTTGCTCAGTGAAAGCCTTCCTTTTTTTTTTTTTTTTTTTTCCCATTGGGAGCCCTCGAGATAAAGCCAAAATTTGGCTTAATTCACTAAGGCAGACATAAGGAGCTGGAATTTGAGTTAACGAGCAAAATTCTTGAAGAAGTTCTTCAGTAACCATAAGACCAACAATTTGAAGAGGAAGATCTACACCTTTGCAGCTCATGATAGTGAAAGATTCTATTAGTGCTGGGAAAGGTATCTTAAAACCATAAGTGCATGCCCTCACCATGGCTTTGATACATGGATGCTAGTGAACCACTTCTGATGGAATGTCCACTTCGCAAACAACTCCCTGGAGACCATGTCTGGAGGGGACATCAGCAAAAAATCAGATGAAGCCATGGATTCCTCAACTAGGTTCTTTGAGACACTCTGGCTGGGATAGACAAATCCCGGGAGAATTGATAGACATAGGCCCCGGGTAGACAAAGAGGGCATTTGCCACTATCAGAGGAAGTAATTAAGGCAAACTATCTTCTTTGACTAGAAGATTGGAAGAGTAGGAATTGCGAAATTAGCATGAAGTACAGGCGGTATGAGGCAGCCTCTCGATCTGTTTTAATTGTAAATCCACTGGTCATCGAGAGATCGATGTCAATTGCTCCTCAATTAGAATTTGATGAGACAAGCAAACATAGTGGATCGAGTAGACGTCAATAGGGTGCTCCTTGTGGGAGCTTTGGTAGGTGGAGGAACCATCCTAATTATCATGGAGAGCCAAAACTGACTTATACTCCCATAGGTTCCGCAGCCCAGTAACAAACCCGCCTCATCACACAGTAGAGCAAGCCATTGTGAATTTGAAGCGAGTAGTGGGTCAACTCGTTGAAGAAACGAAGGCAGGTGAATGCTCGAGACCACACAAAAGTAAAGCTTATTTGGAAGGCCTCTCAACAAAGATTAGATGACCTAACGATTTTCGGTCTCGGAGTTATTAGCCGGCGGATAAAGAAAAAGGAAAATTTCCCCTCTAAAAACAACCAAACCCCAGGGGATTACATGAAAGAGCTCTCCGGTGTTGATTAAATTGAATGGTCAAACAATCATAACAACTGAGGAATTGGTAAAGGCTTTGGCCATCACAGGCAATAGACCGGAGACGAGGGGAAGCTATTGATATTTGACGAGAGGAGGTGGTGATCAAGGGTGTGAGGAAAATAAGCCATCCCACTGCTTTCCTCGATCATTAAAAACTAAAAGAAGGCCGTGTCGGGCTGAAATTTTAGAAGTGTTGAGAGACAGAAAGTAAAGATTCGACATTCCTACTTGACATGATCAAGCAAGTCCTACTTATACCAAAATTTCTAAAGGATTTGTGCCTGATCAAGGGGTTGAGCATTGTGAAAGCCTTCTAACTAGACGAAGTCAATGCCGGTATCATTGCAGACTCCAGTGAAATATAAAAGATCCGGGTTGTCCGACCGTCTGGTGAAATATAGGGGCACTTGTGAAAGCCTTTGTTAGATGCGGGAGCAAGTGTGATCTCCTCCCCCTAATCGATGTCTGAGTGGCTTCCAGTTGAGGGGCTAAAATACCTCCATCACACTTTCTCTTATGGCATTAGGTCGATCAAAATACTGAAGAGAGGAGACGGTGGAGGATGTCCTGATTCAAGTGGACAAATTTTACTATCCAATAGATTTTGTTGTACTCGACATAGAACCACCACCAGCAGGGGCTAATTATGTACATATCATCTTGGGAAGACCATTCTTGGCCACCTCCAATGCAATTGTCAACTGCAGGAATGGTGTCATGCAAATCACCTTCGGAAACATGACTTTAGAGCTCAACATCTTCTACCTAAGTAAAAAGCACATGCAACCGGAAGAAGATGTCCTAGAAGAAGCATGCATCATTGACACCATCCTGGAGGAACAAGCTGATCAACAGGGTATGATGGATATACTAAATGAAGAGTTGATTGAGTGTGCAAAAGAGCAGGAGGAAAGTGACATGAAATCCGTACAAGGACATTGGAGAAGAAGAAATGAAATTTTGCCATTGGTGATCGGAGAGGAAATCAGTGAGCCCCAAAAAATATATTTCAAGCCTCTGCCTGTGGAACTAAAGTATGCTTACTTGGAAGACCGTGAACAATGTCCAGTGGTCATTTCAGCCTTGCTCAGCCCCTGCCACATTTCAACGATGTATGCTCAACATTTTCAGCGATTTAGTAGAACGCATTATGGAGGTTTACATGGACGATATTACAGTCTATGGAGAGAATTTTGAGGAGTGCCTAGTCAACCTGGAAACCATCCTGCGCAGGTGCATAGAGAAAACCAAGTGTTGAATTGGGAGAAATTCCATTTTATGATCAGCCAAGGCATTGTTTTGGGGCATATCATTTCAGAGAAAGGGATTGAAGTTGATAAAGTAAAAGTTGACTTGATTTGGAACCGCTCCACCTACAAATGTTAAGACCGTGGAGTCAATTTTTAAGATGTGTTTCTACTGTGAGGTTCATACAGACTTCTCCAAAATTGCCAAGCCACTTTATGTTTTCAAAAAAGATGCTACATTTGAATGGGATTAAGAATGTCAACAAAGGTTTGAAGAACTCAAGGCTTATTTAATCACTGCACCAATAGTAAGGGCCCCTAACTGGCAGCTGCCTTTCGAGGTTATGTGCGATGCAAGTGACCTCGTGTCGGAGCAGTCCTTGGACAAAGGGCATAAGGAAAACCGTATGTGGTTTACTATGCTAGCAAAACACTGAATGAAGCTCAGTGGAATTACATTACCACTGAGAAAGAATTGATGGCAGTAGTTTATGCCTTGGACAAGTTTCGTGCTTATTTGTTAGGGGCGAATAATTATCTGGCTGCACTATCTAACTTTGAAATATCTGCTCACTAAGCAAAATGCCAAGGCTAGGCTTATCAGGTGGGTCCTCTTACTATAGGAATTCAACCTGCAAATTCGGGATAAAAAGGGGTAGAAAATGTTGTTGCTGATCACCTCTCCAGACTAACTATAACACACAACACCCATAACCCCCCAATCTTTGATGAATTCCCGGAGGAGTCTCTACTCGCTGTGGACAGTGCTCCTTGGTTCGCCCACATCGCCAACTTTTTAGTAATAGGGGAGTTTCCAACAGAATGGAAAGCATAGGACAAGAAGTTCTTCCATGCAAAAATCCACTCCTACTATTGGGAAGAGCCCTATTTGTTCAAATATTGTGTTGATCAAATAACCAGAAGGTGTGTGCCGGAAGAAGAACAACCAGATACCAACACGCCATGACAAGGTTCGGAGGTCATTTTGCTCCTAGAAAATCCGGGAATGAAGGTGCTGCAGTGTGTTTCTATCGCCATCTTTGTTTAAGGATGCCTATGCCATATGCAAACAATGTGACAAATGCCAAAGGTTGAGAAATATCTCTCGCCGTCATATGATGCCTCTGAATCCTATTCTGGTCATTGAATTATTTGACGTTTGGGGCATCGACTCGGACCATCCCACTTCCTTCTGGGTATACCATATCCTCGGAGCCGACTATGTGTCAAAGTGTAGCAAGGCCGTGTAGAGCAGTTGCACCATAAGACCGCATTGAAGCCCCGAAGGAGAACATTTTCTCCGTAGACCGGAGTTCCCAAAGCCATAATCGCGATAGAGGTTCACATTTTTGCAACAAACCTTTTGAGAATCTCCTATCTAAGTATGGTGTCAAGATAAAGTGGCACTTTACTAACTCGCACTAAAGGGCCAAGTAGAGCTAGCTAACAGGGAAATCAAGACTATATTGATGAAAGTGGTGAACTCAAACAGGAAGGATTGGTCTCTCAAGCTTATGGATTCCTTGTGGGCATACAGAACAGCGTATAAGACCATCCTTGGAATGTCCCCCTATCGCCTAGTTTATGGCAAGGCCTGCCACCTGCCAGTGGAAATTGAATACAAGGCATGGTGGGCAATTAAAAAATTGAATTTGGACATGGGAAGAGCTGTCCTTGAGAGACTCCTTGATCTCAATGAGTTAGAGGAGCTCAGGAATGACGCCTACTTCACCCGAAAATTACAAGGAAAATTAAGAAGTTGGCATGAGATTAGCTCATAACCCTCAAGAACTTCAACTGTGGGGACCAAGTCCTACTCTATGACTCCAAACTCCACCTTTTCTCAAGTAAGCCGATGAGTGCCTAAAACACTCAGTTATACCTGCCTCATAGACGTTTCTAGTATTATTATTTTTACATTTAAATACATATTTTTATACCAATATCTGATCGCATGCTTGGTGTGAATGCAGTGAAATAGGTAGCGGTATGACGCTTTTGAAGCATTCTGTGTTGCAGGATGAAAGCGCACAAAGATGGTTGAAACGCCGCGACGTTTCCAACGCTGTACGCCCCCATCGTCAGGACGCCCCAACGCCGCTGGGACGTCATCAATCTAATATAAAGTCAACAAGCCGCAACGTCGGCGAGCCAAAGACGTAAAGTTATGTCTTCTCATCATTAAAAGCAAAAAGAGGCGTAGAATTCGTGGAGGAGGGATCGGAGATCGAGGACGTACGAACTAGGGCACAGAAATCATCACAGCAGCAGGACTTTGACCTTGGAGAAGGGCCATCATTTTGTATCTTCATCTTTTCGGACAAAAAGACTGATGTTTTATGATTAACTATTTGTGTTTTTTATTCAGTATGTTCTAGATTTATACCTAGGGTGTTGTTGAACCCTGTCACATTCTTATGGATTAAAGATTAGTAATTTATATTATTCAGTTGTTTATAATTTGTTAGCATCTGCTTTATATATGAATCATTTACATGGTGATGTCTGGCCAACATTAGCGTGACTATACTGGAGATCCGAGATTCGAGAGATGAGGATACCCGTGATTCGAGTAGAGCAATTTTCGGCTTATTCTCTAGAACAGATATTCCAATCCCGAAGGTGGCGATTAAGGTTAGAACATTTAAGCGTTTCGGAGTATCGAGTTGGGGTAGAGATATACTCAATTCTACTAGCGAGATAGGCGGATACGCCTCGAGAGAGGGTATTTCGTAAGCAAGATCACCTAGCCATCAATAAATCATGACTAAACTGAATAATATCATCTTTAAGAAATAATCCATCTAAAGTATAAATATAGCTCCTAGTCTTCATTACACGCACCATTCGCATTAGTTAGTCTAGTTTAAATTCAGACACTAGCACTATTTCACACAATACGTATACCCAGATAATATTTAAAAAGCCAATCTTTGTACTCAACACACCTATCCCCGTGGATCGATATCCATACCATTGGTACACTATATTACTTGGGGCGACGCGTGCACTTGCGCACATAGGCGTATATTTTACACATCACGCTTTCGGCCTATCACAAGCTCAAATCAAGATGGATTGGACCATTCATCGTTCAACAAGCATACCCCAATGGTTCAGTAGACCTACTCAATCCAAATGATAATAGAGTGTTCAAGGTTAATGGACAAAGAGTGAAGCCCTATGTTGTGCAGCAGACTGCAGATAGGGAGGAAATTCTCCTTCTGGACCCTCCTTGAGACCCTCAGGCTATACATTTAGGAGTATTCGCAAAGGTCTCGAAGCCACTAATTTAATTTTGCATAGTGTTGTTTAGGTTTCCCATTTTGGTTAATGATCTTGTTGTGATTAGCGTCAAGGGGACTTGTTTTTCTTTTGTGTTATAATAAGAGCTAGCCAGCATCAACTACTTCTCACCAACAACACCTCAAATTTCGCCCAGCCGAGGATGATCCTCTTCTCCCCAATCGATCGAGGGGGAGGTACCACTTCCACTTACTTTCTCTCGCCCGCTGCCGACGCTTAGTGTCAAGTGATGTTCATATTCTTTGATTTTAGTTTTGTCGGTGATCACATGCCCAACAAAGCCCATTTTTGTTTATGTAGAGGCTTGCTATTTACTTCTTTTTGAAAAAGTAAAAATTTTTGTAAATTCACCTGGATATATATAATACAAATCTATCTTTCTACACTTTTGCATCTCATATTGCCCTTTATTGTGGTGGTTTTGCCTTTCCTGTAAATTGAAAAGTTGAAGCACTATATGATACCAAATGCTAGAATGGTTCCATGCCTGATTGAGTTATTGGTCAGTTGAAGACCCTGGTAATTCCCCCCTGTCTTCCGCCATTCTCTAGCCACACACACAGTTCACATTAGTTTTCATCAATAGGCCGAGAAGTCAGATACCCTTCTTATTTCTTACAAACCGGCCTTAACTTCGTTGACAGCCCATAATAGATTGGAGTTCCTTTTGAAAGAAGGCCAATGTGTCTTCTAAAAGAAAAAGAAAAGACAAAAGAAAAAGAAAAGGAAAAGAGTTAAGTAAAGCCACACAACTTTGCCTTGAAACCCGAGCATGGTCTGAGGGGTCTACGGCGAAAGCCTTTAAAGCCTAGTGCCCTAAACCAACTGGTTGGGAGTCACCGACTTAGTGCTCGCTACATGGGTGGATGGGTCGAGTTTAGCGAGTTGTAGGTGCTGGATTCTCTAAATCATTCAAGTCCCGGTGAAACCTATAGAGTTTTGGTCGAAAGATCCTTTAACTTGATGCCTTAACCTTAGCTGGTCGATTCGTTTGCGGATCCTCAAGTATACTTTACCGGTGAAGTCGAAGTTTTCGCATTGCACCCTACAATACACAGAAGTATGAAATAAGTGTAAATCAATCTATTTTGGTTGGTCACGCCTAAGGTATTGCGTAGTTTGTCAGGAGGTAGCTTAGCAAATGGTCAGTATAAACTCGATCACCTAAAAACACTTAGATTTTGGTTGAAATTCAGCTTCGATTTCCGAATAAATGTCGCCTAAACTTGTTCCTGTATGGCATTTGTTCTCCCAAGCTGGTCTTTATACAGAGTCCCAATTTGTCATACTAAAGGTTGGGCATTATTTGCACATACTTTTTGAATAGACAGTCCATTTTTGCAAAAACATATCCTACATGATCTTCCTTCTTTTTATCATTACTAAGGGACTAGCAATGTCTCGGTTGGGGGGAGTGATTAGTACCCAAATAGTGCATTTTTGAGCCTTGTTTATAGCGGGTTTTATGCGCTTTTTGTGTACTAATCGACTTCAATAACTCAATTGATACATTGGGTCCCAGCTTTATTACTGATCACATTTTGTAGCTATTTTTAGTAGTTTTGCAGGTCAAATGCCTCATAATTCTTCAATTCGATTCAAAAACGATGAACCGTGAGTCGAATTCAAAAGATGCATGATCAAACCAGAGGAAATTTGGAGCAAAAATACTGAAGAGAAGGAGCTCAGTGGAAATTTTGCAGGGTTGCGAAAGTTTGCAACCTGCAAATTTCGCAGGTTGCCAATTTTCGCAACCTGCAAACACTGCTCACCTATGTGCCTGTTGACTGCTTTTTGACCCGCCTTTTGGTGGTTTTATACAAGTTTGCCCTCATGTAATTTTGGTTCTTTAAAACATTATTGTAATTTCCTTATACTGAGCACCTATATAAGCTCAGTCTGCTTGTAATCAAATCAACTTTTTCACTTCATCAATCAATCAAGGAAATTTGGCACGAAGCTTCCTCTCCCTCTGCTGTTGGTGATTTTCTCTTCTTCTCCCTTCACTTTCTTGCACTTTCTTAGTAGCTAAACACCCCTTGATGATGACAAATCATGGATGTCTCGCTAAAACCCCTTGATCCTTGAAGGGAAGGCCACTGGAAACATTTTCGGCTTAACTGCATGTTCTCATGCTCTTCATGTACGCATTTAAGGGTATTTGTGCCTCGCTTCTCACCTTTAGTTAAAATCTCCTAGGCATGCTCTCCTAATGTGTATTTGGCAAGCTTTTTGGGTTCAAAGTGGATACTTTCACTAGATCCACCGATGCCCAGTTAGTTGTCTCCTATTAGTTATTATAGGTAGGTTTTGAGATATGTTTCACCGCGTGACATTTATGCCTAATCAAATGCCGTTTTTCAAGAGGAAAACTCTTAGGGTCTAGGTTTTAAAGCTAAATGAAGATCCAGTTCGGGAAACGACTATATGTCATGCTCCCCAACGCGAGGATAAAGACCCGAGCACATGTCGGTTAACCTAGAACCCTAAGCCCAGTGGCCCGAGACTTCAAGGAGTTCTCTCTTAACTTTTTACTTCAGTTATTTCAGTTTTCAGCCATTCACACACACTATTTTTCACAAACCCTTTAAATCTAACGAGAAAACACCATTTTCACGCACCGTAATCCTTCTCTCACAAAGAAAACCCATCTCAGTTCGACCCTAGAGCCACTATACCGCAGCAGTTTTTGCTACGTCGGCAGTAGGAATCCAGTTATAATTTTGTTGATTCCGAAAGCACCTACTTGGCCAAAACGACCACCCACTTTGACCTGCATGCAGTAATCGTTGAGATCTATCTTTATAAATTTCTTTCATGCCTGTGATACGGTGCTCGCTTCCAAGTCTTCATTGAAAACATTTCCCTACCAAGACTTGACACTCGTGAAGGTGATGTCATTTCCAATGAGTAAGATGTCGGTCCACATACAACACTAAGAAGACAATTGCACTTTACTTAACTCTTCTTGTATACACAAGGCTCATCTTCATTTTTATAAAGCAAACTTTAAGAAGCCTCATCAAAACGAAGATTCCAGCTTCGTGAAGCCTGCTTTAATCCATAAATGGATCTGGGCTTACACACCCTATTAGGTTACTTAGATCGACAAACCTCAGGTTGTGTCATGTACATCTCGAGTAAGTTTCATTATGAAACGTCAACGCTGTTTTGACATCCATTTGCCAAATCTCGTAATCATAGTACGTAGCGATAGCAAGAAGAATCCTAATAGACTTAAGCATAACGACAGGTGAAAAGGTCTCATCATAGTCTATACCATGAGTTTGTTTGAATCCTTTTGTAACAAGTCGAGACTTGAAGGTCATATCATGTTTGATCTTATGAACCCATTTACAACCAATGACCTTAGCACCCTTAGGTGGATCAACCAAATTCCAAACCTAGTTATCGTATTATTACTGATTGCATTCGCATTTCATGGCTTGAAGCCATTTTTCAATCCGGCTCATCATTGCCTCGCGATAGGTTGTGGGTCATCTTTGTTCCACAAGCTCTATGGTTTTGTCGCCGCTACGGTGAAATCCATATCTCTCGGGTCATGATGAATCCTACCGACCTCTCGTGGCCTTGTGCGTAAGATATCGACTTAACAACCGGGTCAGGAGTCTCAGAGAATTCCACGGAAGGCTCGGGTGGCAACTTGTGGTTCTGAACTTCTTCAAGAGATGTCTTACTCCCACCGACTCTTTGGAAATAAACTCTCTTTCTAAAAAAGACTCATTACGAAAGCAACAAACACTTTGTTCTCGGGATGGGATAAAAGTATTACCCTTTGTTTCCTTTGATATCCCACAACAGTGCACTTATCGGGGATTCGATGTTAGGCCATTAGAAGCCTGACGGTTTACATAAGCTTCACAACCCCAAATCTTGAGAAAAGACAAACCAGGATGCTTTCCTGTCCACAACTCATATGGTGTTTTCTCAACCGCTTTCGATGGAATTCTATTCAATAAGAACGCAGCAGTCTCTAATGCATATCCCCAAAAGGATATTGGAAGATATGTTCGACTCATCATAGATTGAACTGTATCTAATAAGGTTCGATTTCTCCTTTCAGATACACCATTCCATTGTGGTGTTCCAGGTGGAGTGAGTTGTGAGACTATCCCACAATCCTTAAGATGATCATCAAAATTTTGTCTTAAATATTGACCACCTCGATCATATCGAAGTGTTTTGATATTCTTTCCAAGCTGATTCTATACTTCATTCTTGAATAATTTGAACTTTTCAAATGATTTAGACTTATGCCTCATTAAGTAGATGTAACCATATCTACTAAAGTCATCGGTAAAAGTAATGAAGTACTGATAACCTCCTCTACCAATTGAGCTTATTGGTCCACAAACATTTGTATGTATGAGGCCCAATAAGTCACTAGCCCTCTCACCGTGTCCAGCAAAAGGTGCCTTGGTCATTTTTCCTAGTAAACAAGATTCACATGTTTCAAATGACTCTAAGCCAAATGAATGTATTAGCCCACCTTGATGGAGCTTCAAGATGCGTTTCTCATTGATATGGCCCAAACGACAATGCAAAAAGTAGGTTGGATTCAAGTCATTGGACTTGAACCTCTTAGTATCGATGTTATAGATGGGCTTGGGTTGTTCCAAGTTTAGAACGTAGAGACCATTAGATGAATGAGCATTCCCATAAAAAATGTCTGTATTATAGATGGAGAAAATATTAGTCTTCATAATAAAGTGAAATCCATCCACGTCTAAACAAGAAACTGAAATAATGTTTCTGCTCACAGCATGCACATAATAACAATTCTTTAATTGGAAAACAAGTCCACTAGGCAAAGTCAAATCATAAACTTCTACAGCTAATGCAGCAACTCTTGCTCCATTCCCCACTCGTAGGTCCACTTTTCCTTTAGCCAATGATCTACTAATTCGTAGGCTCTACACATTTACACAAATGCGAGATCAACATCCAGTATCTAATACCCATAGCAGAAGTAGACATATTGACTTCTATAACATATAAATACCAAGGTAGCCTCGCTACTCTTCTTTAAGATCTTCCAACTAGAGCTTACAATTCTTCTTCCAATGACCTTGTTCATTACAGGTTGTGCTAAACTCTCCTTGCGCTTTGGCTTCGCCTTAGGCTTGACTGCCTTGCCTTTCGCCTTATTGCCTTTGCCCTTTCCCTTTCTTTTCATGCCTTCCCCTTTATGAACCATAAGCACTGGATTTGTCTTTTGAATGTTTGTCTCAACATTCTTTAACATTCCATGTAACTTAGCAATAGATTTCTCCATATGGTGCATATTGTAGTTCATAACAAATTGATCATAAGATTTAGGTAATGAACCTAGAATCGCATCGCAGCCAACTCATGACTAATGTGAGCACCAAGCTTATGTCGATCGATGAGACCCTTCATCTTTAGCACATGTTCACTTACTGAAGTGCTAGGAGTCATCTTGCATGCATTCAATGCTTGGGTGGCTGTAAACCTTTCTTGACGTTCTGCTCTTGGAACATTCCTCGAGATGCACCATCATATCAAATGCCTCCATTTCCTTAAATCGCTTCAAGCTCGTGAGTGTCTACGGTTGTAAGCATAAGACGTGATTACATCCACGTATCATTCAAATGCTTACTATAAGCATCCCTTTTCGGCTCGTGGGGCATTGTTAGCAGGAGGTTCATTAGGGATTTCATTATCAAGAACATACATATTCCTCTCTTGTTTAAGGACAATTCTCAAATTTCGAGACCAATCGAGGAAGTTTGTCCCATTGAGTTTTTCCTTCTCAAGGACAGATCGCAAAGAAAATGTTGATGTGTTGTTTGATGCCATTAGTCTACATACAAAAATATGCAAAGCATTTAATAAATGAGGTCTTTAATACTCCCACTAAAATTAATAACTCTTAATTAACACAGTAAAACAATCTTATAGTTTCTTAGTGGGTGAAAATCCACGTTGACTTAAATTCAAGCTTCTTTAGCTTTGGCATAACACTTAAAACTGGCCAACTAGGTAGAAAACTCTTTCCTTTTATGCCCTTAGGCCCAAAACCATTATGATAGCCTAGTTAAGTCTAACCATATTCAATCTTATGGATATCACCATTATCCATCATGTCTTCCTAAGATGGCCCAATACACCCTGCTTTGGCATAAACTATATTAAGACGATCGAAGTATTGACAAGTGTTAAATTACAAAAGGCATTTTAGGACTTAATTTTTATGTGATGAAATTATCAAGTTGTTAGGCAAACTTTATAAACATACACATGCATCACATACAAGCATATTAATAGGCATAAATGTAAACGTGACATGTCATGGCCCATTTCCTAAGGTGATCTCCATAAGCCAATATGGAGACGCAGGATTACCTTTTACCAATACCTTAGCTTTATGGGCTTTTCTCCAAGAACGAACGGGCCTCCATTCTTCGCTCTTCATTACAAGCAAGTAATACTGTATGCTATTTTTATGCTAAAATAATAAAAAGAGACACATGTCAGGTCAATAAAACAACGACACGCAGCCATATGCTAATATAATGAAAGAGACACACATGTTGTGTCAATAAAAATTAACTTACATGCAGTCAGATGAAAATTACAAAACCCATAATTAATACCAATCACATTGAACTAAGGGCCATGACATGCACCATGAAAATTGAATATAAACACATTGCTACTACAATCGATTATGAATATGGTCTTTCAATTGCAGCGTTAGTCACATAAACAAATTTTAAGGCTAGCATGAGTGAGTTACCGCCTGGAAATTTCTCCTGATCATTAATCACACTAATAATTCTGGTCATTCACCAATGTTGATTACTCTTAATCTAACAATCCATCATTAATTTGGAACAATCCTACTTAATGTAATAATCAGAATGGGCCCAATCTTAATGTCTAACATTAATGTAACAAATCACTTATTAGAATAACTGTAATAAATTCATTCTTAATGTCTAACACACGTGTAATGCCCCACTGATTAATCTTAAGCTGTAACAGTCCTAATTAGATTAGAACACAAGAATTATGAACTCAGAATTTGATTATGATCATCAACAATCCTAATCCTATTAGAGCTTTTCTAAACCGAATCATTTTCCAATTTCTGATACGATGTTATAGAATTCATACAGAAAAAAAAACATGACTCAGATTATACTGATTATAAAACGGATGAACTAATGGATCATGGAATATCACATATGGAAAAACAAATACACTAAACAGATCATGTTATATCACATATAAAAATCAGTTTCACCAAACAATGGTAAATTGATACCATCGTTGAATCCAATGATAAGAAAACGCAATGAAATAAAAAATTTAAACGCCGAATCGCATCAGATCCAAGTGGTTTGATGGAACTAAACAATGAATCAAGGAAATCCGGGATCTTACCTCAGAGACTGAATCCTTTTTGACTAGTGCAGATTTAGCTCACCCAGCACAATAACATCGAAACACAAACAAGAACTCCTCGGAAACGATCCAACAAAGAATGAAGCTTTAAGACGATGTGTATGCAAACGACTCTCTCTAAAGGCAAATTCCACACGAACGACCAATGGATGGGATGGATGTGCTAGCACCTTATGATAGGTCTTTGTCCTGACAAACCAAAAGACACCTTAGTGTCTTCCAAAACTCTAAAAAGAATTCTCTCTCAAAAAACGCCCACTTCAAAAGAACCACCTCCTTTTAGATGATAAACCCCATATTTATATCAAGCCTCCCAAACCCTTTTATTAAAACAAATTTAAACCAAATTCCATTAACTATTAATGGGCTTGGGCTTAGGCTTAATCATGGGCTAAAGTGAGAGCCTTTCTAACATCCCATTATAGCTCATTCTTATGTGTGACCCTATAGTTCATTCACGTCAAGCAAATGGGCCCAAATCATATTCTAAGCCCACAAGTTATAATCGGGTCTCTAGCAAGACATTGCGGAATCACCTAAATCAAGTGAATTCGATGACTCAAAACCTTACCATAGTATGATATTAGTCCTTTGTCACACGATGTCTCCGATGGTTAATAAAGCATGGATGAAGTCATCTCTTTATACAATCTTAATTCATTTCGATTCTCAAGTAGATTGACTAAACAAATGATATTGATAATTCCTATCAACTTACTCCGAGCACGGCCATGCATTTCGCCCCACTTATCAAGATAATAAGTAGACATCTCAAACACTAAGAGTTTAGACAAATTCCTTCACTATCACTCACATTCCTCCACAGATTTTATCGCATGCCCAACCATACCAGGATACCATCCTCGTTAAAGATGTCATTGAGCCAATGGAAGACACGGTTCTCATAGAATCCATGGTAAATTAAGGTCTAAGGACTCAAATAATAATTATTACAATGAGAATTACTGATGTATCGAATCTATGTAGTATTTCTCATAGCGTCTTTACCCTAATAACATGATTTTAACATGTATTTATGTTATGAGTAACATCTTATGTTCACACCAGCAAAACGTCATTTTTCTCGTAAAACATAATATATCCTACTTCATTATTATCTCATAATAATGATCGAGTATGGACTATTTAGAATAGTGTTCTTATGCCTTAAGGTTTTACTATCAAGTCACATACTTGATGACATAAAGCAGAGCCAACTATTTAAGGATCTGATTTTATCAAGTTAAACTACAATTTAAATAACAAGATAAAATGATAAATGCCTCATGTTTATAAACATATAATGACAATGTATATGCCACTGGGCTAGAGCATATCACTAACATGATTCTTGGCTACTGGATGTGGCTACTTAATCTCACAACCTAAAGAGCTTGTCGATGTCTTGCCTTGAAGATGAAAAATTGTATCCCTTGGATTCAAAGTGTACTTAAAAAGTTGAGGCGATGGTTTGAATAATCTTTGAAGAAAAGGGAACGAGGCGGTGGCTTTTGAGAGAAGATGATCAAAGTTTTAGCACTTTGACACACTGCCCTAGGTTTTAGCGCCAAGGTGCCATATGTGGCTTTGTTTAGCCCCAAGGCGCCATCTTGGCCTTTGTTGGTGCCAAGGCATGAGTTTCTCATGCCAAGGTACCACCTTGTTCCATGGTTAGCGCCAAGGCATGAAAAATTCATGCCAAGGCGCTCCATAATGGCTTATGTGTGATGTGTTTAACGCTTATGCATAAAATTTCACCCTGGAGCAATACAGAGAGGAACAATTTTGCATATTTTGACACCTAGGCATGATTTCACACTCTAAGGCTGTCACGTCCGGAGGCGCGAGAGACTGGACTGGGACTCTTTACCTGCTTTATTAGACACTGGTGTGTCTAAGTCTTATAACTGTATCAACATATCGTATACAAAAAAATACAAAAAAAAAATACCATCGTAGTGGTGTTTATAGTGTCACATACATATAGTCATGAGTCCCATTTACATATACAAAAACTATACAATTACATTTACCGATCGTATGCCGTAATCTCCAATAAATTATGAACCCTTACTAGTGTGTCGGCCTAGCCAGCATGCTAAGATCATCGTCTCTCTTCTTCTTCTGTGATCCTACACGATTGAAAAACCCGTGCTAAGCTTTTTGTTTAGTGGAAACATAGGTAATATGCATATATACATTATAGTAAGTATATAACATAACAGAGAGACGAGATTTTCATGCATTCATATAATGAACTTTATACAATTATTTATGCTTATAATGACTTCATGCTATTCCTGATCTCCCATAGGACTCGCTAATTGCATCTTATAAAGAACTTTATGCTTGTTCAAATCTCCCGTAGGAGTTACGGAGCTTATTCTTATTTAGAATTACCCGTAGGTATTACAGATCAAAACAATACTCATTTGTTTACTCTTATTCATCATTCAGGCTAGTCTCATATAACTACTGGACACTCGATCCAAGAATAATAAAATGAGTCGTATTAATAACACAATAGCACCAAGGTACTATACGTGATCAAGTGCCGTGAGCACAAAGCAGAGGTCGGCACTGATCGTAACGTGCCCGCCCATGTGTACCGTATATGCCGTGAGCACTAGCGTGTGGAGTGCCGAAGCACCGATCAGAACGTGCCCGCCCAAGTAACATAAGTGTCGTAGCACTGGGCAGGAGGCCTGCTACCAGATCGAACGTGCCGTCATTTCACACCGGGCTCCATTCCTACGATTATACGTGTTCTCCTCGAGATTATCATTTTATTCTTTTCTTCTATACTCCTACATATCAAATCTACATATATTGCTATTTCTCGTTATATTCCATCTCCTTTTCTTATCATGTATTCCAATCGACTTTAACCAAGTGATTGGTACACTTGGTACAATAAAATTTTCATATGTGGATACCGAATGCCATTAAATAGCATATGGTTAGATTCTAGACTCAATGAGCTTTCCATAGAGTCCAAGAACACCCAAAACGGAGTCCTAACGAAGGAGTTATGCAAATTGCAAGCTGAAGAAAATTTGAAGAACTCATAAAGACTACAGCAGTTGTTGTTGAATCACTATCTTTGTCATTTTCAGACTTATTATAAGCTCAATATTATGTCAAGCTATATATGGATATATTCTAGACTCAAAGGGCTTTCCATAGAGTCCAAGAACACCCAAAACGGAGTCCTAACGAAGGAGTTATGCACATTGCAAGCCGTGAAGAAAAATCAGCAATCATAAAGACATGCAAAGAGCTAGCAGCTAGCCCACTGCCTTTGTCATTTTCTAATTTTATTATAAGCTCAATATTGTATCAAGATATATATGGGCCATTATATACTCAAAGGAATTTCCATAGAGTCCAAGAACACTCCAAAACGAGTTCGACGAAGAAGTATAAATGGGTCCAAGTCGTGAGGGCTATTGACATTTGCAGGGCTACGCAATCACAGGAAACCCACGCAATCAAGGCACTCGAGGATGCACCCAGCCATGAAATAACGTGGGATTCATGCACCAAATATGCTGCAGAGCCTCGGCGTATCCAGATACGCGCTTGACCGCAACCATCCCGCAATAGCCTTTGTCCACCGGCCGACAATATCCTCCCACCTAGGCACACATAACATGCCACAAACACGCACCAAACCATCCTACAATCAATCCCAAATCACCCCAAAGTAGGAATAAAACCAAACTTCCATATCCATACAAATTTACAATCCATCCTCAAAGGGGAAGATTCCATAATTTCAACAAGTAATCGACTCTAACACCTCAAACCCTAGCCTGGCTGAGGAATTTCCTGTATATAAAAGTCCGCAAATTCACACTAACCCATAACCATCCATACAAACCATACAAAAACTCTTAGTTTCCATACTCAAACCATACTAAAAATCTAAATAAAATCCATACAAACCTATACAAAGTTCCACAAAACCAAAACCACAAATCAAAGAGGGAAGAACCCTAGACCAAGGTGCAAATCCTATAACTCCATACATATTCTATATAAAACCAAGGATCCTTACAAATTCCATACAAGAATCCATACCATACTCCAAAGATTCATACCTTTGCTTCATTTCCTCCTTCTCCTCTTCTTTCTTCTTTCTTCCCAGATGTTTTCATTTGAGACCAAAATGAGTTATTTTTTGGGTCTCCCCTCCCCTTTATAAGGGAAGTTTATGTTATTTACCTTTAAATTCTCCTCATTCTATTATTTGCATTCATATTGGGCTTAATCTTATCAAGTCACGACTTTTATGCCTCGACAAATTACAATTTTATTCTTATGTCTTTCAGACATAATTTTCTGCTTTTCTCTAATTTCCATGTTTCTGTGATTAATTTACGAAAATTAATTTATTTACAAATACCCTAAACACGTTGAAAAACGACAGTATATTTGGGGTGTTACAAAGGCATTATAGAGAGCCTCCAAAAAGAATTTTTCTTAGGCACTTGGGCATGATTTCTCATGTCGGAGCATCATAGAAAGGCTTAAAATTTTATTCTTTTGGACGCCTAAAATTCCTTTTTTTCTTGCTTCAAACACACATAAAACTTGATCTCTTGTGACTTATAACTTTCATCTGTCTTCTCGTTACTTTTCTTGATCGCATAGTGTTGACTTACACTTACCTGCAAACCAAAGAAACTAAACTAAACTAAACAAAAAACTCTGAAGATCTTAATACTAGAATATTGAAATCAAAGTAAGAAAACTTCACGGGCTTGGGTTTCCTCCCAAGTAGCTCTAAGTTTAACATCGATAGCTCGACTTCCCTGCATCTCAATGTTTAGAACTGCTATGGATTTCTCATGGATTGTCAAGGATGATTGATACTTTGCTGCTTTTGAACTCTCCTCCGAAATAAGGCTTCAACCTCTGTCCATTCACTTTGAATATGCCCTTCTTGGGGTGAGCTACTTCTACTCCTCCGTACGGCAAGACTCTGTTCACTGTAAACGATCCAAACCATATGGATTTGAGCTTCCCGGGGAACAATCAGAGTCATGAATTGAATAAGAGCACTTGTTGCCCCCAACAAGCTCCTTTCTACAAATATGCTGATAATGCCATGTTGTTGTCTTCTCCTTGTAGAGTTTGGCATTTTCATATGCGTATCTCCGGAATTCTTCCAACTCTGTCAATTGGAGTACTCATTTCTCTCTAGCAGCTTGTACCTCAATGTTCAACATTCTTGTTGCCTAATTTGCCTTGTGCTCTGGTTCCATAGGAAGGTGATAGGCCTTTCCAAAGACTAACTCAGAGCTGAGACACATTCCTACTGCGTCTCGAGGGCAAAGCAATATGCCATACAAGGCCATCAATCTTTCTTCCCAATATTTTTGAACTCTTACTATCTTCTCCAGATTTCCTTTCTTTCGATCTCGCCAATTAGAACTGATCACGAGTTAGGTGCCCAAAAGTGCTATTTTAAGCCCTATTTATTGTAGGTTTTGAGCACTTTTTGTGTACTAATCAACCGACCAACCCGACGGCGCAGCTAAGGTCCCGACTATTCACCGGGACGTGATTTTGTCGCTATAATTTTGTAGTTTTCGTAAGCTATTAATGCTAAACTTGTTTAGTCGATCCAAGAATGTAGAATTCGAAATGGCAGCATCGCAGATCGTAAACTAAGGAAAGAAGAGCGTAAGTTGGAAAACTCGAGAGTCATAGAAGGGTGTGAAAATTTCGGCACTGCGGAAAATGCTCGTGATTTTGCTTTTGCTCCATCGACTCCTCCCGCTCACTTCCTTTGTGATTTTTCCCATTTTGCCCTCTTCAGATTATGGTATGATTAAGGCCCAAAAGTGCTATTTTGAACCCTATTTTTAATAGGTTTTGAGCGCTTTAAAAGTGGCTTCAATTGTTATAATTAACCCGACTTACATTACTTAGCCTTACTATTTTAATGATCACATTTTGTGGCAAATTTTGCAGTTTTTGCGAGCTAATCATGCCAACATTGTTGAGTCGATCCAAGCATGAAGAATCTCACAAATCCCAGAGATTTCAAATCATAGATCGTGGTGGAAAGAAGTGGCAAAATGTGAAGAAAACACCACTGCAGAAAGCTTCTCCTCGCGAGCACCAGACATTACCCAAAGACTGTGCATCCTCGTGTACCCCCATGTTCTCCCCGCATTTCACGTGACTTGCTTTTTTAAGCAATTTTTGGTTTTTCTCCTTTCTACCCTTTGTTTATTCACTTATGTTTGGATTGGATGGTATTTCACTTAGTTTGTAAGGCTACATGCTGCTTCATTTGTATACACTCTGTCGAGGAAGACTGATTTTTTTGTCAGAATAAAATTAGGTTCAGCCCCAAGGCTTTTTCCCTTTTCTCTCATTTTCTCTCCCTTTCTGGGCTAATAAACACTCCTCCGAGGATGACAAACCCTGCAGGATGGTTGGCTAGGCCTCTCCTCCTTTGAAGAGGATGGCTATCGCAATGGCCTGAGGTAACGCACGGCCCTCTGCTTAACGCACTTTATTTTTGCTATTTATGTTCCTATTTCTCACTCTAGGTTAGAACTCATTTGATATGTCATTGATCAATATTTAGCAATCTTTAGGTTCAATGGATGCTACCAGATCCACCGGTGACCAGTTGCTTTCTATTTGTCACTGCAGGGTAGATCAGAGGCACAGCCATTTTCCGGGAACATTAATGCTCAATAAATGTTGTTTTTCAAAAGGAAAAATCATAGGGTTTAGTTTTTAAAAGCTAAATGAAGATCCGGTTCGGGAAATGACTATATGTCATCTTCCCCAACGCGAGGAAAAAGACCCGAGGACATGTTAGTTACCTTAAAACCCTAACCAGTGGCCTGAGACTTCAAGGAGTTCTTTTCTTATTTTTCTTCATTTTATTTTCTACTTTAAACCCCAAAACCTCACCGCTTTTAACCAAACCTCGAAAATCCAAACTGAAATTCACCATTTTGACTTCACTCAAATCATTTGTACGGCAAAACCCATTTGTTCCACCTCAGACTTCATCATACCGCAAAGAGTTTGACTACTAAGAAAGAGGAATATAGATATAAATTTTGTTGATTCCGATCACCCACTGCAAGTACCTAATCGTGGTATTAAGGGTATCTTTGTATTTTGGGTTTATTCGAAACACTATATGTTTAAATGAAATCTTGTAGAACGATATTGATTTTTTTTTCCTGCATTTGATATACGTGAGTATCACGGAGTTTTCGCCATTTTCCTTTCTCTCATTTTCTTCCTTCCACTTTCCTGGCTGCCAAACACGCCGAGGATGACAACTCAAGGGATGGTCACAACCTCCATCCTCAAGAGGAGGCCACGGCTACTGCTGAGGTAAAATGATGGTTCTCTGCTTAACGCAAGCATTTATTTCCATTAATGTTCTATCTCTCATTCCCAGTTTGAAACCCCAGATCTACCTCGACGACCAAGATTCGTATCTTTAGGTTCAAAGGGATGCTTATTGCTGGGATCCACCGAGATTCGCTTAGTCGCTTAATTCATTTGTCAATGTAGGTGATCAAGGAGATATGTTTTCATGTCGGAGCATTAATGTCCAATAAATGTTGTATTTCAAAGGAAAAATCATTAGTGGTTCGCGATAGCCAAATGAAGATCCTGGGCCGAAATGGATATAGGCCATCTCTTCCCCAACGGAGGAAAAAGGACCTCGGTGAACCTCTCATTTACCTTAGGACCTCAACCCAATAGCCCGATGCTTCAAGGATTTCTTTTTCATATTTTTAGTTCAGTTTACGTTCAGTCTGCAAACCATTCACCTCCACTGTTTTTACAACACCCCTAATCCAAAGTGAAATTCACCTTTTTGAACCAACTGCAAATCATTTACACGAAGAAAAACCATCCATGTGTTCGACCTTAGAGCCACTTATACGCAGTGAGCGCTGGTGCTACGACAAGCAGGAGGTAGAACTTCAGTTTATAAATATTGTTGATCTCCAAAGACAACCTACCGCTTTTCATCGACCAGTCTTCTGGCATTTCACCGCCTTGGGACGCCTGTGCCTGGGCGCAAGTGATGAATTGTTGAACTCGTGGATCCACATCATAAGTGTTGGTGAATTTCATCCCTTTTGTCTCCACTGCTATTTCAGCAAACTCACTGCTCAGGTCAAGCTTCCAACTTTATACCTGACAATATACAATTTCTATTTTTATTCTTTAGCTAAATTACTAACATTTTTGGTAGCTTGTTTTTTTGGTCACGTGTCTTCAGGCTATTTTAGAGAGTTTATGCACCACTCCTGGATAGAACGACACTGTGACGCCCTCTCTCTCTCTAGAAAGGAGCAATGGCTCAGCACAAGAATAGAGTTGTGAAGTGAGAATACACGGTGGTTAGATGGAGCCTCTACCTGAGAAGTAGCAAAGCCAAATGGGGTTCATTGCAACCCAATGCATATAATTCAGCCTGAGGATCATATACATCCCCTGCCCAAGGGTGGCACCCCTCCCATCGTGCCTCCCAGAGACACACTGGTCAGCTCATTGTGCTCCTCGCTTCTCCCACTTTCCATGGAATGGAGAGTGAAAATCCATACTCACACATCCGGGAATTCGAGGAAGTATGCAATACCTTCAAAGAGGACATCTCCAATGTGGATCTTATGAGACCGAAGTTCTTTCCTCTAACTTTGAAGGACAAGGCTAAAAATCCGCTTCAACTCTCCAGCTGAGAACTATTAGGATCGGGGGAGATATGCAGCTGAATTCTTTAAAGAAATTCTTTAGCACCCATAAACCACACACTAAGAGGCAGATTTACACCTTCACGCCTGAAGAAAACGAAATTTAATGGCCGGGAAGGTACTTAGAGACCATCAATGCTCTCGTCCTCACCATAATGATACTTGATGCTGGTTAATCACTCTATAATGGAACTGGCCGTTAATAGCTTGTTTGAAACTATGTGTGGAGGGGACTTCATGAGCAAACATCCGTAGGAAGGCCATGGACTCTCGGGTTCTGCTGCATGAGACTTCAAAAGCATAGGATGAACCCAACCCCAAAGAGGCAGAGAGGATGAGACCTGCAGCCAATTCAAGGGGAGTCATGTACTCACTCACAGAGGACATGGAGATGAAGGCAAAGATATCCACCTTGGCTAGGAGGTTGGAGTAGCTTGAAATGCGAAATCAACATCATGTGCGGGCAATGGCCGATGCACTGCGTTTCCAACACCTGTTTCATTCACAATCCACCGAAAGCAACTGGTTGGGAGGAGTACGGCTCCAACTATTCCTTCAAGAAGGGATATGATGGTCACGCCCAATGTCATGGCCAATACAAGCTGCTAACCAATGCCCAATACAACAACATATATAACCATAACTGGAGAAACCATCCTAACCTCTCCTAGAAGCCAACTCAGATAATGCCTTCTCCCGTCGCATAACACAACAGGTCCTCATCTCATCCATACCTACCAATTATCCATCTCTGGCCGAGTGTTTATTTTAAATCTGAAAAAGGGCGTGTGGTGGAAATTGTAGAGGAGCAGAAGGCCATCAATGTGCAGCTGAATCAGAGAATTGATAATGTGGAAAGCTCCTTGAACAAAAGAATAAATGGACTCCAAAATGATCTTAATCAGAAAATAGATAACCTGCAATACTCCATCACAAGGCTCGCCAACTAGTAGTAGGTGACAGAATAAGGGAAACTCCCTTCCCAGGCACAGCCCAATCCTAAGGGAGTGCATGAATTGAGTTTTTCTAACGAACCCCATCTCAGGATGGATGGTGTGGGCGAAAGGCCATTATCACACCGAGTAGCTGGTAAGGTGTCGATTAGCCGTCTATAATTGAGAGACCAAGGAAGAAAGGAAGTGGAGCTTAACATATAATTATAAAAGAAGATTCAATGAAGAAGAGAATGATTCATTTACTGCGAAAGTCTGAATCAACAAAATTTATATCCTGTGATTCCTACTACCGACGAAGAAAAGCTACCGCAGTGATAAATGGGCCTGTGGTCGAACACTCTGGGATGGGTTTTCATGAGAGAAGAGCTGCGCGGGTATTGAAAATGGTGTTTTCTCTCGTTGATTTTAAGGGCTCAGGAAAAACAAGCAGGGTGGAATGGTTGAAAACTGGAAATAACTTGAAGTAAAAAGTTAAAAGAGAATTCCTCAAGTCTCTAAACACTGGCTTGTGGTTCTAAGTTAATCGACATGTCCTCTGTCTTTTCCTCACGTCGGAGCATGACATATACTATTTCCGAACCTGATCTTCATTTAGCTTTTAAAACCTAAACCCTAAAAGTTTTCCTCTTGAAAGATGGCATTTAATGGAGCATTAAATGCTCCCAAATCCAGTGAGAACACACCTCTTAAACCTACCCTACAACTAATAAGAGATTAACTAACCTGGCATCAAGTGATCCAAAGGGATAAGTATCCACTGAACCCAAAAAGCTTGCCAAATACACATTAGGGAGAGCATGCCTAATAGATTTAACCTAAGGTGAGAAAGTGAAGGAAAGGGAGAGAAAATCACAAACCAGCAGAGGAGAGGAAGCTTCATGCCAAATTTTCCCCGATTGACGACGTGGAGTGAAAATTTTCAGCCATAGCAAGACTGAGCTTATATAGTGCTCGGGTGATAAGGAAATTAAAAAAATGCAAATGAACCAAAAATTACATCAAGGGAAAACTTGTATAAAACCACAAAAAGCAAGGGTCAAAAAGGAAATATCAAAGAAAAGTGTGGAAGCAGTTGGTTGCGAAATTCCCAGAATCCTCGCAAAATCAGAGATGAGACCGGCAGTGGGCCTTAATCGAGCTCATTCTCTTCAGCATTTTTGCTCCAAATTTCCTCTAGTTCGATCATGCATCTTAGAATTCGACTCGGGTTCATCATGCTTGAATCGAATTGAAGATAATGAGGCATTTGATCTGCAAAACTACTAAAAATAGCTACAAAATGTGATCAGTAGCAAAGCCGGAACCCCAATGTATCAATGAAGTTATTAGTCGATTAAGACACAAAAAGGCGTTTAAAACCCGCATTATACAAAATTCTAAAATATCACTATTCAAAAATAATCACCTTTGAACCGACACATTGCTATCCCTTAGCAATGATAAAAAGAAGGAAGATCATGCAAAGCAGTATATATGCAAAAAGGATTGCCTTGTCAAAAGTGCGTGTATATGGGAGGCCTTACCTTCAAGATGAAAAATCGGGGACACCGCACAAAAACTACCAAAGAATAAGTGCCATAGGAAAAATGCAGCGTTGTTCATTCCAAGGAAATCAACCCTCGAACTTCCACCAAAATCTGTTTCGTGATCGCCATCACCAATGTCGCTGCTTCACTCCCCCAACCCCCCCCAACCAAACTATTGCCAATGCCTTGGGGATCGACCATCCTAAATAGATCTCATTTCCATTCTTATCAGACACTTCAATTCAGTATCAGAAAGTGCACGTCGAAAAACTCGACTTCAATTAAAGTCCGCGGTAACTGGATCCACCCATGACCCCAACCAACTGGGCCAAGGCCTAGTGGCATCAAGTCAAGAGGATCTTTCGACCACTAACTTACAGTTTCACCTGACTTCGAATGATTTCCGAGAATCCATCACCTACAACTCGGCCACTCCACCCATCCACCCATGTAGCGAGCATTAGGGTCGTGGCTCCCAACCGCTTGGTTTAGTGGCACTAGGGGTTTTAAAGGCTTTCACACACTTCTGACCGTGTTTCCTGGGTTTCAAGGCAAAGCACCGTGACTTTTCTATTCTCTTTCTTTTCTTTTCTTTTGTCTTTTCTCGCTTTTCTGGGAAGACACATCGCCTTCATTCTCGGGGGAACTCTAACCTATTATAGGGCGTCAACGAAGCTAAGGTCGGTTTTGCAAAGTAAAAAGGGGGGTATGTAGCTTCTTAGCCTATAGACGAAAACTGATGTGCACTGTGTGTGGCTAGATAATGGTGGAAGACAAGGGTTGATTACTAGGATCTTTAACTTACCAACAACTCAATCAAGCATGGAACTAGTCTAGCATTGATGGAGGGCTACACACAAAGGCTTCAACTTTTCAATTTACAGGAGTTAAAGTAACTACAAAAATATAGGGGCAAATGAGATGCAAAAGTGTAGAAAATAGATTCAGACATATATATCATGGTGTATTTACAAAATTCTCAACTTTTGCAAAAAGAAGTAAACATCAAGCCTCTTAATATACAAAAATGGGCTTTACTGGGCATGTGGTACAAGCAAAACTAAAGTCAAAAGTATGAACATCACTTCCAACACTAACTCTCCAAGAACCAGAAAGTTAGTGGAGGGAGTGGTACCTCCTCAATCTGGACGAGAAGAATCATCTCACCGACAGCCCGAGGTGTCAGCCGAGGGTTGAATGATGTTGCCGCAAATGCCAATACAAAGTAAACAAGCCAATCGATCACCAAAAGATCAAAAGAAAAAACTGAAATTTAATTAAAAACAAGACCAAGCAATCAGACATGCCTAGCGACTTCCGAGTTACTCGCAGGCTTTCACTTCCCAAATGTGTAGCCCGAGAGCTCTGGGCTGGGGTCTGGGGGAGGAGAATTTTCCCGTCTGTTAGCAGGCCGTGACAAAGATAAAAAGAGCTTCAATTTCCTTTGCCTATCGACTTGAACACTTTGTTATCATCATTTGGGCTGAAAGCAGTCCACCAACCATTGGGGTGTGCTTCGATGAATGCATGAATGGTCCAACCCATCTCTGATTCCGAGTCAGCTCGAAAAAGGTGGAGTCTTGAGTCGTGAGTGACTCTGGGTCCCCCCGATCAAGTTCTTCTTGACATGAGCCGATCATGCCACTTTAATTTTGTCTCCTCTAATTTTCGACCAAGTAGGCGTCATTCCCAGCTATTCTAACTCATCGATATCAAGGAGTCTTTTAAGGCCTCCGCTCTTCCTCGGTCTGCATTCACTTCCCTTTATTGCCCACCACGCCTTATATCCACCTACAGCATGTGTGGCATGCCTTGCCATAAATCAGGTGATATGGGACATTCCGAGATGGTCTCAGATACTGCCCATATGCCCACAAGAAATCCGTGCTTCGAGAGACCAATCCTTCCCGTTCAATCTCACCCACTTCATCAATATACTTGATTTCCCCGTCAAGCAAATTTCTACTCGCCACCGGCTCCGAGGGATGGTAAGGGGTGGCCACCTTGCGGTTTGACACCATACTGGATAGAGGATTCTCAAGAGGTTTGGCTGCGCAAATGTGAACCTCCATCACTCGATTATAGCTTCAGGACTCCAACCGAGAAAATGTTCTCCTTACACAATACTCTGGCCTGCGGGTCCGTCGTCTACACCCAAGATCGCTCGACCACTCTCCCCGACACATACCAACTCCCACGAATGTAAGTATATCCGAAGGAAGTAGGAAATTTGTCCCATAAAGTCGATGCCCCCAAATGTCAAATAACTCAACAAATCGCATTAGGGTTCGGGAGGCATCATATGACGACGAGAGATTTTTCCCAACTCGCATTCATCGTCGCTCGCCACCTCGTAATGCTCCTCTCTCTCTCTCTCCTCTCTCTCTCTGGAATGGGTTTGTCAAAACACATCACTGTTTCGCACATGGTATGTGCATCCTTGAACAAAGACTCCGCCAAGAGGAAACCCGCCCTCGCACACCTTCATCGTTGTTTTCCGAAGCGAAATGACCTCCACTGTGCATTGTCATGGCAGCTGGCCGAGTATCCCCGGTCAGTTTCCTCCCAAGACACACTTTCGATTATTCACTAGCACAATATTCGAAAGCAAATAGGGTTCTCCCAATAGTAGGAGTGGAATTCGCATGGAATAACTCATCCCGTGCTTTCCATTCTGCTATGACCCCGTTGCTACCAAAAGTCGCAATGCGGGCAAACCAAGGAGCACCGCCCACAAGTGAGTAGATTCCTCCGGGAATTCATCATAAATCGAGGGTCAGGTGTCGTGTGCTATGTTTAATCTAGAAAGGTGGTCGCCAGTCAACATTTTCCACACCCTTCTTATCCCGACCGCAAGTTGAACTCCCGTGAGTAAGAGGACCCATCCGATAAGCCTAGCCTAGGCATTTTGCTTAGCGAGCAGATATTTCAAAGCTGAATGATCTGTGAAGAAAATTATTTCCGCCCCTATCAAATATGCACGAAACTCGTCTACAGGCATGACTACCGCCAGCAATTCTTCTGCAGTGTAATCTCCGATCTTCATTCAATGTTTTGCTAGCATAAGAAACCACATACCCGCTTTCCTCCGCTCTTAGTCCGAGAATCGCTCCGACAACAAGGCCACTACAGACGCACATAACCCTAAAGGCAATCACAAATGTGGGCCCTCACTATCGGGTGCAAAGGGTTAAATAAGCTTCTGAGCTTCAAACCCTTTGCCGCATTCCGCATCCCACTCAAACTTGCAATCTTTTCAGGTTTATAAAGTGGTTTGGCACTCGAGAACCTCCTGTATTAACCTCTCAGAAGCCCCGCATGCCCTGTAATCGCTTTACAAATTCGACATCTGTGGCAGCGCTTTGGAAATCAAATCAATTTTTTCTTTATCAACTTCACCTTTCTCCGAAATGATAGCGCCCTAACATAATGCCCCGACCGACTATAAACAGCATTTCTCCTGGCCAAAGACTAGGTTTTTCTCTATGCACCTGTGAAGGATAGTTTCCATGTTGATTAGGCACTCCTCAAAACTCCCTCCATAGATTGTAATATCGTCTACAAACCTCCATAACGCACTCTACCAAATCTCTAAAAATGCAAGTATTAAGCATCGCTGGAAATGTGGCGGTGGGCATTACAAAGGCCAAAAGTGGCATCCTCCCCGTAGACGCGCATACGCGCCAAACGGGCATGAAGGTTGCCTTCTCGTCCTCTACACCTCACTTCAAAATATCCCCAATAGCCATCCAAAAACAATAAAAGGCGAGCTGTAAAACCTCTCAACCAAATTTGATCCACGAATGGAAGAGGGAAGTAATCTCTTCGTGTTACTTCATTTAAATTTTTGATAATCAACGACAATTTCCATCCCGTGGTAAGGCGAGTGGGTATCTCCTTTCATTTTTCATCAGGTAATCGTGGTTACCCCGATTTCTTAGGCACTACTCCGGGCTGGACTCACCTGTGTGTCATTCGATACGGGTATATGATTAACTTTCAAAGCAGCCTTAAGACTTCTCGGGCGCCTAACCACTTCGCATATATGGGTTCGGGCCTTCTTCGTGGGTCGCTTTTCACCACTTTGTACCTCCTCCTCTAAGTGGAGACGTGGGCGGGTGCATACTCGCTCGGCTAATGCCCTTCAAATCAAAGAATTTTCCACTGAGGCCGTTTGTTCCGTTCGAGGACTTTCAAGAGGCTACCTCCCGCAATGCCGAGCATCAAATGACCACCGGATATCGCTTCATGGTCTTCCAAATAAACATACTTCAGCTCCACATGCAAAGGCTTGAGTTCTATTTTCTGGGGCTCACTAATTTCCTTTCCGATTACCAATGACAAAATTTCATGTTTTCTTCTCCAATGTCCCTGCGCAGATTTCATGTCAACTTCCTGCTGCTCTTATGCACACTCAGTCAACTCTTCATTTAGTATATCTGAAGATACCCCCATCGATCACCTTGTTCCTTCAGATGGTGTCAAAGATGCATACTTTCTGTGACATCTTCCAACGATTGCATGTGCTTTTACTTGTGGAAGATGTTGAGCCTGTGGTCATGCTGTTTCCAAGGTGAGTCAGATGACACCATTTCGGAATTGATAATCGTATCGGAGGTGGCCAAGAATGGTCTTCCCAAGATGATAAAGCACATACCAAATTCCTCGTCACGTTGGTTCCTCAGGTCATACAACAACAAAATCTACTAGATAGAACTTGTCCACTCTGTATCAGACATCCTCCACCGTCCCTCTCAGATTTTGATCACCCCATCAAGAAGAGAGACAAGCAGGATGCAGGTGGGCTTTAACCCCCAACCAAGCCGCCAGGACATCGACTGTGGGAGGAGATTCAGCACTCGTCCCAGACCACATCAGCAGCTTCTCCACACAAGTGCCTCCTATATTAACTAAGATGGTCGGACAACCCGGATCTTTATATTTCACTGGGTCTCAGATCGATAATGGAACCGACTTGTTCGGGTCAAAGAAGGCTTTCTCACAACATTTAGCCCTCTTTCACTGCGGCACAAGTCTTTTTAAAATTTTCAGATAGGTGTGGGACTCTCATTGGACCATGTTAAGTAGGGGGATGTTGACCTTTACTTACCTCAACACTTCTAATATTTCAGCCTGACACAGCCTCTTTTATTTCTTAATGCATGAGGGAAAGCGTGGGGATGGCTTATTTTTCCTCATCACCGCTATTATCACTACTCACCTCTCGGTTCAATTCCAGCTTGGTCAATTGCCTCAGGTGATGGCTTGTAAGCTCTTCGGGCCAATCCTCGTGTGATGATCGGCCGACCTCATTCATTCTGGAATTTGGGTCACTGGAGGAGCTCACTTCATGTAATCCCCCTGGTGGTTTGGTTACGCCCGAGAGGAATTTTCCTTTCTCGCACCAGGCCGGCTAGTCAACTCCGAGACCGACACCGGCAGGTCATCTATTTTTTGTTTAGAGTGCCTTCCAAACGCTTCGAGATTTTTACAGGGTGGTCCGAGCATTCACCGGGTCTCTCGTTTTCCATGAAGTGACCCACTACCTTGCTAAAATTTACAATGGCTTGCTCTACAGGGGACGAGGGTGGGGTCAGTTGCTATCATAACCCTGGAGTATAACCTGGGGTTTTGGCTCATGATAAATTAGATGGTTCCTCCAATTTGATCAGTGTTCCTACAAGGGAGCATTTATTGGTGCCTACTTTGATCCACTATAAGTTCGCTTGCTATCGCCTCAAATCCCTTACCGAGAGCAATCGAACAGCTGATCTCCCTTGGATCTGTACGAATGGCAATTAAAAATCGGGATTCAGAGTACAAAGGCCAGCCACGGCCCCGTACCTCATGTTGATTTCACATTTCTAGCTCTTCCAATCTTCTAGTCAAAGAATATAGCTTGGCTTTCATTTCCACATCCTCTAACAGTGAATAAATGCCTCCCCTTGGGTTCTCACCGGGGTGGCCTATGTCTATCGGGCCATTTCCTGGATTTGGTTCATCCTAAGCTTGGAGGTCTCAAAGAACATAGTCGAGGAAATCCATGGCTTCATCCGATTCTTCAGCCGAGGAAGTCCCTCCACATGGTTTCAAAGAGTTGTTTCACGGCTGTGGGACATTCCAACAGAGAAGAAGTGGTTTACTAGCATCCATGTGTTAAAGCCATGGTGAGGGTATGCAATCGATTGTCTCAAGATACCTTTCCTGGAAGATCGAAAAATTTCTCTTACTGTCATGAGCCGCAAAGGTGTAGATTTGCTCTTCAAATTGTTGGTCTTATGCATCAAGAACTTCAAAATTCCCCGTCTACGCCTCCGCCCGCCCCTCGATGGTCTCGGGGCTCCAAGTGAACAAGCCAAATTTTGGCCTTCATTCTTTGAGGGTCAAGGGGAAGGCTTTCACCGAGCAAGTCCATATCAAATGCACCCTCCTCAAAGTCGTGCAAACTTCCTCAAAAATCTTGATGTGTGTGTATGGATTTTCATTTCCATACCATGAAAAGTCAGAGTTAGGCACTCTGACAAGGCCTCACCGCTACATCCTCCGTATAGGTATAATGATTTATGTGCACTGCCGTATGTATGTGATCCTCATCGACCGTGAGGGTATCAGCTCCCCGTGGAACCCCCTCATTGCCTCGCTGCTCTTCGTGTGGGGTCTCCATCCCGTCAGGTGTAAATCGATTTCCACACCCTTGTTCAACGGGAGCACTTAGCCTTTCCAATCTGCCTGTAGTGTTTTTGTCCCACTGCATAAACTGCTATGAACACAACACAAACAAGAAACTAACAATAACAAGGCTACCAAAAGGGTTAATATTAGCTAAAATCAAAACAGGGGAAAAACAAATTGCATGTGCTGATATTTTCTAAAACTCCCCTACGTTGAAATTTTCTAAACTCGTCGTAGTGAACTCCAAGGGGAAAATGGTAAAATAAAAAAGAAATGAGATTTCACCAACACTTGTGATGTGAATCACAACTTCACAACTTCTCTTTCATTAGGCACCACCACAACGGCTCTATTTTGATTCGCCATGCCAAGTGTGTCTCTGAATCAATAAAATTTATATCCTAGATTCCTACTAATGACGTATGTGCCATCGCAGATAAAGGGCTCTGTGGTCGAACACTCGGATGGGTTTTCTTCATGAGAGAAGAGTTATGTAGCATTGAAATGGTGTTTTCTCGTTGGATTTTTAAGGGTTTGTGAAAAACAGTGTGGGTGAATGGTTGAAAACTGGAAATAACTTGAAGTAAAAAGTTAAGAGAGAATTCCTCAAGTCTCTAGCCAATCGGGGCTTATGGTTCTAATTTAACCGACATGTCCTCAGGTCTTTTTCCTCACGTTGGGAGCATGACATATAGTCATTTCCCGAACCAGATCTTCATTTAGCTTTAAAACCTAAACCCTAAAAGTTTTCCTCTTGAAAAAGATGGAATTTAATGAGCACAAATGCTCCTGCAAACTATGAGAACACACTCCCAAACTCACCCTATAGTAACTAATAGAGATAACTAGTCCGTGCATCGCGATCTAGTGATAAGTATCCACCTAACCCAAAGCCAAATACACGTTAGGAGAGCATGCCTAATAGATTTAACCTAAGGTGAGAAGCAAGAACACAACAATTCTTAAATGCAAACATGAAAAGCATGAGAACATGTCGCCGCTCAAACCAACACCTAAATGGCCTTCCCTTCAAGGATGAGGGGTTTTAGCTTCCAGCATCCTCGATTTGTCATCATCAACTGCGTTCGCCAGAGAGAAAATGCAAGAAAGTGAAGGAAAGGGAGAGAAAATCACAAACCACAGAGGAGATGGGTTTCATGCCAAATTTCTAATTGATCACGGAGCGGTTTTCGACAAGACCGAAAGCTTTTATATAGGTGCTCGGGTGATAAGGAAATTACAAAAATGTGCAAATGAACCAAAATTACATCAAGGGCAAACTTGTATAAATCCACAAAAAGGCAGGTCAAAAAGCAATCAACAAAGAGTAAGGAAGAAGTGTCAAGGAATTTCAAGAATCACAATTTAGACCGCAAATCGATCAGCCTTCTTCTCTTCAGAATTTTGCTCCAAATTCCTCCGTTCGATCATGCATCTCGAATCTGCTCGTTCATCATGCTTGACCGCATTGAAGCTAATGAGGTATTCGACTTGCAAAACTACTAAAAATAGCCAAGCAAAATGTGACTGCAGAGCAGCCGGACCCCAAATGGCAAATTGAGCATAGGCCCATTAGTACACAAAAAGTGTTTAAAACCTGCATTATACAGGGCTCAAAATAGCACTATTTGGGTACTAATCAAGCATGCCTCCTCCATTTCCTCATGCATTAAAAGGTAAGAAAAAGGCCTCCAATCATACTGAAATTTTAGAGGTGCTAAGACAAGTGAAGGTCAATATCCCACTGCTAGACATGATTAAATAGGTTCCAACTTATGCCAAAATTTTAAAGGACCTATACACAATGAAGAGAGGATTGAATGTTGATAAGAAGGCCTTCTTGAAAGAGCAAGTCAATGCCATCATTCAAAGCAAGACCCTAGTGAAATACAAGGATCCAAGATCCCCTACCATTTCAGTGAACATCGGAGGAACCTATGTGGATAAGGCACTGTTGGATTTGGGGGTCAGTGTAAACTTGCTACCATACTCAGTGTACAAGTATCTAGGTTTAGGGGAATTAAAGCCTACCGTAATTACCTTATCTTTGGCCGATAGATCCGTGAAAATACCCAAAGGCATAATCATGTTTCTGTGAAGTGTGGGATAAATTTTACTATCCCATAGACTTCTGGTCGTCTCGATACGTAGCTCAAGGGCGTGCTGTACTAACCATGTACCTATCATACTTGGGGGGCCATTTTTTGGCCACATCGAATGCCATTATCAATCGCTGAACGGGTCATGCAACTCACATTTGGCAACATGACATTGGAGCTCAACATCTTCCACCTAAGCAGCAAGCACAAATCGATGGAAGAGCAAGAGCTAGATGAAGTCTGCCTGATTAGCCCAGGCGTAGGAAAACATAGTGCTCACAAACTGCAGGAGAAATCGACAGAAGGAACAATGAAGTGTCTCACTGAGAATCCATCATCTCAAATACTCCAATACCATCGATCCCCCAAAGACTACCGAAGGCAAAAGTGCGAAACAAAGGCATAAAATCAACAAGTGTTCCCACCTCTGCCACAGACATGGGAGGGATCTCTCCTCCTCGATCCGCCTGCGCGAACCCTGGAAGGGCCACCGAAAGGAGGGTTTCCTCGCAAGAACATGGCTACCCAATTTTCATAGATTCTTATTCGCTTTTAATTTTAAGTTTAATTTGTAGTCTTACATAATTTTCTTAATTTTAGATTTGTTTTCTTTGTAAATTTTCTTACTTTCTTATTTCTATACTCATAATTTTTGGTAATCTATTTCTATAAAAGCAGAAGTAGCTTTCTTCCTCCAAATTTTCATCACAAATGCTCTCACTCGCCCATGCAGGATGACATACCACTACCGTCACCATCGAGGGAGGTAGTACTTCCTTCTCTAGCTTTAATCCAGCCCTATCAAGGTGATAATGAGACATTTGGTCGGGAGAGTTAGCGTAAGGAAGTGGCTTTATGATTTCATGCTTTTGTTGCTATTGAAACAATTTTTTTTTTTTTTGTGGAGATTAATGGCTTGTTGTTTTGTTCTGTTTGTGTAGTCATTTGTTTTGGTTGTGATGCTGTCAGTTTCTTTTTGTAAAGCTTAAAATATAGCCATATATCTTTTTATACATACCATACAGCTCACACTTACAGTTTACAAAATGCACACCCATTTTTTTCATAGAGCCAGTTTCAATCTGGGTAATTTGAAAATCAAACATTGCCCAGCTGCTGCTGATGTTAGATTGGTTCCATACTTAATTAAGAGGATGATCAGTTAAATTCTTAATGCTTTCAACCTTTTTCTTGCACCTCTAGTTAATCACACACTGTGCACATATGGTTTCAATAGTAAGCTGAAAAATTGCCTAACCTCTTAAACCTTGCAAAAGCCTATCCTAGTTTCATTTACTACCTCCAATAGGTTAAGGACCCCTAGGAAAAGAAGACCAATGAGTCTTCCAAAATAAAAAGAAGAGAAAAACAAAAACAAAAGGTTAAAAGAAAAAGAGTTAAGAAAATCGCTTATAAGCTAACTCAAAACCCACACCTGGGCCCGAGGGGTATACGACTTAAGTCTTAGCCCCATGGCCTTGCCAACCAGTCGGGAGCTCACCGACTCTGGGCTCGCTTACATGAGTGAATGGGAGGTTATGCGAGCTGTAGGTGCCGGAGTCCTCAAGTCATTCAAGTCCGGTGAACCTCGAAGAGTCTGCGGTTGAGGAAATCCTTATGGACTCACGCCCTAAGCCTGCAATCGTCGGGAGTCATCTATGGATCCCCGCTATACGGACTCTCGTGAAGTCGATTCCCCGCATCGCACCCCGCACAAAAAAAAAAATAATCATATAAACAATTAGATTTCGTGGAAATTTAAAGTTGATTCTTGTAAGGAAACTCCTTCATAATCGACCAGGATTTAGCATCCACTCTCTCGTGATGGTTATCAAGGTGGTTTCAAATGGATTCTCATCGAGGGTTATAATTACTCATCCACATACTTTTGAAAATTCCATTTTTACGAACATGGTTTTGATATTGCTCTCAGATGCTACTTCTTTCTTCTTCACTGCTAAGGACTAGCAGTGTCTATTGTGGGGAGTGATTGCGTCTAAAAAGTGCCATATTTCTTTGAGCCCCATTTATCAGAGGGTTTTGAGCATTCGTGTACTAATCAACCGACTAACCCGATTTACGATTAAGATCCTGCCATTATACCGACGTGATTTGTCTCTAATTTTGTAGTTTTCAAGCTACTAATGCCAAATTTGTCTGTAATGATCCAAGCATGTAGAATTCGAATGAACTCAAGATTGGACGTAAGGAAAAATCGAGTTTCGCAGTATGTTAAAATTTCAGACCCGTGAAAATGTCTCCTCGCATTTTCTGCTTTTTGCTCCATCAATTTCGCTTGACTTCTTTTTGTGATTTTTCCCATTTTTCCCTTCCCGTATTACGGGTGATTTTGAGGGTATCTTATTTTTGCTTATTTTGAGCACTATATAAGCTCAAATGAAATCTTCAGAGAACGCATATTGATTTTTTTTTCCCAGATTTGATATACGTATATCATGGAGTTTTCGCTCATTTTCCTTTCTCTCATTTTCTTTCCTTTTCTTCCACTTTCTCGGTTGCCAAACACCGCTTGAGGATGACAACTCAAGGGATGGTCACAAACCCTCCATCCTCAAGAGGAGGGCTACTGGCTACTGAAGTGAGGTAAAATGATGGTTCTCTGCTTAACGCAAGCATTTATTTCCATTAATGTTTCTATCTCTCATTCTAGGTTTGGGGAACCTCTTGGGATCTACCTCGATCGACCAAGATTTGGTAATCTTAGGGTTCAGCGGGCTTATTGCTGATCCAATCGAGATTCTTAGTCAGCCATCTATTTGTCATTGCAGTAGATCAAGGAGATATGTTTTCACCGGTCGGGAGCATTAATGTCCAATAAATGCCGTATTTCAAAAAGGAACATCATTAGTGGTTCGGGCTTTTATAGATAAAATGAAGATTCTGGCTTTTGGGAAATGATATAGGTCATCCTCCCCACCAGGAAAAGGACTGAGAAACCTCTCATTTACTCTTGGGGACTCCTCAACCCCAAGAGTTCGATGCTTCGCTGATTTCTTTTTCATATTTTTAGTTCAATTTACTTTCAGTCTGCAAACCATTCACCTCCACTGTTTTTACATCACCCCTAATCCAAAGTGAAATTCATCTTTTTGAACCAACTGCAAATCATTTACACGAAGAAAACCCATCTCTGTGTTCGACCTTAGAGCCACTATACTGCAATAGCTATACGACAGTAGAAGGAATTTAGGTTTATAAATATTGTTGTTTCCGGCATAACCTACCGCCATATCGAATCACTCGCTTCCATTTGTTCATTGAAGCTAACACGCCTTTCTGACAAACCTCCATACTTTAAAATCTTATCCATCATCTTCATGTATGGTTGCCTTCATCACTTATTATTGCTCGAGGGGTCCTCGAACTCGTGAATATGTCTCTCGAGGAAATCGAGTACCACTCAAGGCCATTTGAATGGGTCAGAATCGCTCCACCCATCTGGGAAACATAAATTCCACCTCCAATAATATATACTTGTGGATCAGACGAAGATGGTAAGGGTCCCACAGTCGATCCCCACACATCAACAATTCTACTCCAATATTCCCTCTGCAGTAACTCGTCTTTCGACACATCCCCATCATCCGACATTTATCACAAAGTGCATAAAGGCAACAGCATACTTCAGATGCAAAGTCGGGCAAAAATCCCCAATGTAATACCTTTATCGCTGTCTTATTCTCCCCAAAATGTCCTCCACACTCTAGGGAGTGACAGTGCCTCAAGATGTTCTACATTTCTTCCTCTGGTACACATCTCTTTATGATTTGGTCTGTACAATGCTTTTAAAGAATCAAATCCTCCTAGTAGTAGTGTTTTAAGTCTGCGAAGAATTTCTTTTTTTGTTGATATGAGAAGTTCGAGGGCAATACTTTAGCAACCAAGTAGTTCACATAGTCTGCAAACCATGGGGTTGAAATTGAATATGAGATAGCTAGCAACTGCTTATTTAGAAAACTATCATTTATTTGTATCTCATTTCTCAGTCTCTCGAGTCTGGAGAGATGATCTGCAACGAAGTTCTCTATGCCCCTTCTGTCTTTAATTTCAACATCGAACTCTTGCAACAACAATATCCATCCGATGAGTCAAGGTTTTGCATCCTTCTTCACCATGAGGTATTTGATGATGGAATGATATGATCTGTGTGTGCTATCACTTTGTTGCCAATCAAATGCGACTAAAACTTGTCAAATGCAAACACAACCGCTAATAGTTCTTTCTCAATAGTGGCATAGTTAAACTGGGCCTCATTCAAAGTGCCACTGGTATAGTAGATGGCATTAAATACTCTGCATAGTCGCTAGCATCACACATGAGCTCAAAAGGGAGCTCCCAATCGAGCATGACTACTATTAGTGACGATATCAACTTCTCCTTCAAGATTAAGAATGCCTGATTATAGTCCTCATCAAAGATAAAAGGTACCCCTTGCATGAGGAGGTTGAATAGAGGCTTTACAATCTTGGAGAAGTCCTTGATAAATCTCCTATATAAATCGGCGTGGGCCAAGAAACTTCGAATGCCCTTCACTGATGCGAGTGGTGGTAGTTTTTCAATTGCTTCTATCTTAGCTCGGTCTACCTCGATTCCCTTAGTTGAGATTTTGTGCCTAAGAACAATTCCTTCTCTTAACATGAAATGACACTTTTTCCAATTTTGAACCAGATTAGTTACTTTGCACCTCACTAGCACGACTCTTAAGTTCTAAAGACAATTATCAAATTACTCTCCCATAATAGAAAAGTTGTCTATGAATACTTCAATTGTCCTCTCAACCATATCAGAAAATATGGCCATCATACGCCTTTGAAAAGTTCTTGGTGCGTTGCATAGCCTGAAAGTGAATGTGCCATAAGGACAGGTGAAGGTGGTCTTCTCCTGATCCTCTAGTGCAATGGCTATCTTGTTGTACCCCGAGTACCCATCTAGGAAACAATAGTAGTCATGTTCGACCAACCTGTCCAACATTTGATCCATAAATGGTATATGGAAATGATCGTTGCGGGTGCCTTTGTTCAACTTGCGATAATCTATATAGGTTCTTGTGGCGACCCCCGAAATGCTCACCCGGACAAGAGCCAACCGAAACTCCCCGACGCCGCTTAAAGCCAAGGAATCAAATCCTTTTTCTAGTTATCGCTTTACATTAAAATTCTCATTTTAAAAGTGTCGCGACCGAACTCTCGACTCGACCCTATTAAGTGATCCAAAGTCGGAGCCCTAGCTTTAATTCGACATTTTCAATTATCTTATCAAAACATTTGGCTTGTTTTATTCATTTTAAATTTTAAAATTCTCATACATTTTCATTTGCAAGCTCCATAAAAATGATTACGCATTCAAAAGATCATACTACTTACATTTAACAAAATGCATTTACAAAAATAATGATTCGTAGTTCAAATGTTTTACAAAATGTCAATGTTCGAAGAATGGAGTATCGCATATGACTCGAGTATTTAATCTGTAATTCTTCTATGACTCGAGCTCCTCGATCTGGTCTCGCTTCGATGTCTATCACTTCTATGACTCAAGCGCATTGATAAAATAATACGCCTAAGCATTTTCCATGCTTAGTGGTTCTATACAAGCTATGTTCATATAAATCATGCATTTATCAAAATAATGCCTTTTATACACATCGTTGTAATGTAAAGATACTTATACAAATACACTTTTCAATTTCCATAATTTCTTCTTGGCCAGGATTCCACATACCATTATAGAATCCAACATCCCATTGCATTCGCCTGTCAATCCTCGGTCCTGCTATATTCAAGAGTGCCAGGATTTCACATTCTATATTACCGTCTCACATATGACTATAGAAGTCGATGATTCACAAATGCATTCGCTTGCTGAATCTCGTCCCGTTTGTCATTCAAGAGCAATGTGATTTCGCATTCAATATTACCGCCTCATATGACTATAAGTCGACATTCACTACATTCATTTCTTGGTGAATCCTGGCCCCGTTTGTCATTCAAGAGTACCGTGATTTCGTGATTAGACAAATACGGTTACCTTCATGACGACCACTGTGAATTCGCTATGTTGGTCATTCAATAATACGTTTCAAATCAATTTACTTTTATGCAATGAATTTGCTTGTAGCTCAAATACACGCATACATGCAGATATTTGTCAAACATTTCAAATACTAATCATTCAAATCGATATATATGCATATTTCGCAAATAGAGAGCAATATGAGAATAAAGAGCGTGTGGTGAACAAACTAGAATAAAGAAAAAGTATAGAACAAACTGGAATAAAGATCAGTTATAGAACAAACAAAGAATAGAGAACGGGTATAGAACAAACCAATTATTGATTCCATTTCTTTCTCGATGTCAATCCTAGGTCAGGTTATCGTCTTCACCCGCACCTAGTCAAATACAATTTATTCACTCTTAGTGATTAAGCAAATAATCATACTAAACGACATCGCCGAAAGCAAAACTTTATGGAGGCGAAGGCGAGGCATTTCCAGACGCTTTTTGACTTAGTCTCATTCTTATTCCTCTGAGAAATAACTTACTCATAAATTGAATTATTTTAATCTGATTATCCTAATTCAAAGTTATGGCATTTTCATGCCAACTAATAAATTTACCGATTACATCAAATATGTGCCTGTATTTGCTCATTTTTCCGGGGTCTTAACTTCATGTTTGACTCTAGGTCATTGTACCCTTTTAAAGCTAAGGTGCTAAGGGTTCTATTCCAACTGGAATCACCCAATTCGTGAGCCCCGAACTCTGCCACGTCCAAACAACCCTGACTACTCTATGTTCAAAGTTGGAACTAGAATTTGGCTTGGCACATGTATTCCCACTTTGAAAGAATTTTAGGCCATTTAGGATCCAAATCTTTATGATGCCTATTCTTTAAGTTTGGTTCTTCCTTGAAGTTTATTTGATGCAGCCACTTGAATCACCTAAATCGGATATGAATATGTTATGGCCAAAACGAAAACTGGCTTAAATCGGGAAAATGCAACATGGTGTATCAGACACTCAAGTGTACCTTATTTTGGCTTCCCGGTGGGTGTACTTAGACACCTTCCGAAAAATTGCCCATTTTGTTATTTTTCCCACTTTTGATGCCAATTCAATTTGCTACAACTTCATAATTCATAATACCTCAAAAACTAACTTGGGAAATTATCTAAAACAATTCCACAAACACTTAAATGGTGCTGCGGGAAACCTCAAAACACAAAACCTTAGGTGAAAATCCAAGAACACTACCTAAGGTCCACCAATTCTTTATAAACCATAAAGGTGATGATTCCATGGTTATTTTCCACCAATTGGGGTTTTACTCTCATAACCCCAATAATTCAAAGGTTTGTGTGATCTTTGCACACAACCTAAACCAAAGGAGCATCTAATTCCATACTGGTCCCAGGGAACTAAAATACACTTGATCCTAAGACATACACACCAATCCTTCAACTCCTCCTCCTTTCTTCTTCTCTCTTCCTCTCTCTTCTCTTCTCGTCTCTCTTTTCACTACGGTTTGCTAGTATAAACTTCTGAGACCAAATGAAATTCCTTGGTTTTATTTTTCTTCCTTTAGAAAATATTTAATCTTTTCATTAATTCAAATTTAGTCCTCATCTCTTAAGATTTGCACACTAAATCATTTTATTTGTATTTGGCCCATCTCTACTCCCTTTATGATTTTTATCTCCTTTATGGCATTTACAATTTTATCCTTGTTCTAGTGCCAAAATTTCCGGGTTCACTAAATTTATCATTTCATAACTTGTCAATTTACCAATTTTTCCCGAAACACAAGTTTGCCTCTAATTTATACCCGTAATATATAATAAAATTCATTATAGTAATCTCAGTGGTATTTTCGGGGCGTTACGCCTTCATAATTCTCACATGGTTTTCGAAGGGATCAACATATCCTTTTCATTATTTATCATGGTTGTCCCACCCTTCTTAGGTACCACCTAGACTAGGCTCACCCCATGAACTATCGGATATGGGATATATTACTCATGCATCTAACAATTTGCTAACTATCAATTACCTTTCAAAGCCCAAGAAATCCTCTTTTGTGCTTCTACCGATGGCTTACGGTTGTCTAAAAGAATCCGTTGCATTCACATGTAGGGGACGTATCTCCTTCAATTAGCTACGTACTCAACTCAATGTATATTTTCTGTGGTTCTCAAAGCACTCTCAATAGCTTGTCCTCTTCAACCTCTAAAAGTGAAGCGGAAATAATAACTAGTAATGTAGATGACTGACCTAGATATGCATACCTCAAGTAGTTTGGTAGCTGCTTCTGTTCTAATTGAGGTGGTTTCTCTATTGACGGTACTGGTCGGCTGGGACTCTATCCCAATGGCTTAAAGTACTTTCTTCTATTCGGCTAAAATGCATCCATCCATTGTACATAGTTCAACACTTCTTCTTCCGTGTCACTAACATCCTCCTGTTGCAAGTTAGCCTCTAAGGGATCAGAATGATCCACTTGGGTAGACACTCTAGCTTCTATGGTGTCCACACGGAAACAAGAATCACTCCCAACTAGGTATTTGAGTGCACTAAACACTTTGAAGGTCACTTCTTCTTCCTACACTCTAGGTCTCAATTCTCCTTTTTGCACGTCTATGAGGGCTCCTCAAGTGACTAGGAATGGTCTACCCAATATGATAGGTGCCTCCTTATCTTCCTCCATGTCTAACACTATGAAATATGTTGGAAATATGAATTTGTTGACTTTGACCAACACATCTTCTATGACTCCTCTTGGATGCTTCAAAGATCGATATGCTAGCTGGAGAGTGACTGTGGTAGGTCTTGCTTCTCCCAAACCCAAAATTCTGAAGATTGATAGAGGCATTAGATTAATACTTGCCCATAGATCACATAGAGCCTTTTCGGATACTGCATTCCCTATGGAACAACATTTTTTGAGGTATCTTCCTCTATAGAATGGCATTGCATTCCTCTATCAATGCAATTGTCTCGTAGTCTTCAAGCTTCCTCTTATTAGCCAAAATGTCTTTCATGAACTTGACATAACTGGGCATTTGCTCCAGTGCATCTACAAATGGTATGATAATATGAGGTTTCTTAAATACTTCCAGAAACTTTGCGAATTGCTTATCAAGCTTACTTTTTCTTAACCGCTGGCGTACGGGATAACCGGGGTGTGAGCTTAGCCGAAGGGTCAGCATCTACAGTGCATCTTGGCCTTGTTACTATTAACGTATCTTCTCATCTCTCTTCTCCGGCTAGTCTGGGTCAGATGGACACCATCCACTATGATCAGTGGTGGTCCTTGGAAGATCGCTACTCTTTTCCACTTCTCAAGGTTATAACCTTAATCGCTCCTTTACCTTTCTGATTTACTTCGAGGTGCTGCAGCAATGAGCTCCTGCCGCCTTCAGCCTAATAGAGTAGCCATTTGGCCTAACTGTGTCTCTAGATTTCTTATATGTGTTGACTGATTTTGAAGCTGAGTTGACTGGTTCTACATGTTAGCCTTGTCTCATTCATAAAATGGGTATGGGAAGTAACCATTTGAGCTAGTGCCTCTTCCAGATCTATATTATTTTCTTGCGAAGGCTTACCCTGCCCTGGCTGCATATTACCTTGGTTGTTCTTCTACGAGAAATTTGGATGATTTCTCCAACCCTGATTATAGTTGTTGCCATACGGGTTAGGCTATTGCTACTGGTTGTACCTAGTCACATATTGAGCTTGCTCTAGGGTCATGTGGCATGACTAACAATCTAAACTCTAGTGGGGTTCATTATAAAACTCGCAAATCATAAAACTAGTATGAAGTTAGCTGATGCCTGTTGAGCCTGCAATTGCTTGTTGAGTAATGACACCTGTGTTGCCAAATTAGAAAATACATCCACATCAGCTACTCTTGCTACTCTCTTAGAAGCTAACCTTTTCCTTTAGCCATTGGTAACTATTGGTTTCCATGTCCTTTAGTAGTTCATATGCTTCATTGATAGTTTTCTTCATCAGAGCACCTCCTGTTGAGGCATCTATGAGTGTTCTTGTGCGGGCATTTAGACCATTGTAAAAATTATGGATTTGCATCCACCTTGTCAACCCATGGTGGGGACATCTCCTTAGGAGTTCCTTGTACCTTTCCCATGCTTCATACATACTCTCAATGTCTAATTAGGTAAAGTTGTTGATCTCTATCCTCATATGGGTAGTCTTACCTAGAGGGTAGAACTTGGCTAAGAACTTATGTACTAAGTCTTCCTAGTTTGTTATAGTGTCAGGTGGCATAGAATTCAACCAATTATTTTCTCTATCCCTCAAGGAGAATGGGAAGAGCCTGAGTTAGATAGCTTCTTCAGTAACTTCATTATATTTCACTGTATCACAAATCTCCAAAAAGCTAGTCAAGTGGGTGATCGGATCTTTGCTCGGCAGTCCATTAAACTGAATACCTAATAACAACTGTAGTACAATTGGCTTCAGCTCAAAGTTGTTTGCTTGTATGGGTTGCCTCCATATGGTCGATTGCATGGCTGTAGGCGGTAGTGCAAAATTATCCAATAACATCTGGGGGTCGTCTAGTTGATAAATTGGCTGAAGCTCATGATTATTGCCCTCATTACTAGCTTGAGGTATCTGCTCATGTACCCTTTGATTCAAATTAACTCCTGGATTCAGTTAGTTCTTTGGGTTCTGATGGTTTTCCATGTTGTCTTGAAAACTGAAGAGTGGCGTCTCTTCTTTCTTTGCGAATTATGTTCAAGGTTCTTTCTAACTCAGAATCAAGCGATATCAACGGTTCTTTCCCTTATCTTCGCATACATGCTGGGTACTCTTCCTTAATCACCATCGAAACACCAAAGAAACAGTGATAAAAAAGAAAATAAAAAAAAGAAAATAATAAAGCTAAATTCAGAGTAAGATTCAAACAGGTTGTTATCAATATCAACACCGAAGGAAAACTCCCCGGCAACGGAACCAAAAACTTGAAGGCTCCTATACGTGTCTACAAATTTGAATGCAAAATAACTGTTCACGTAAGTGCACGCGTCATAGTTAAGTGGTATGGTGATAAGTAAAGTATCATTCCCACGAGGAGTTTCCTTGTTGATTACCAAATTAATCAGTTTGAATTGGTTAAAGTGTTTTTAAAGGACCTAAACGATAGCAAAAATGTACTGTAGCGTCACTTGATGATTTAAGGCTCTAGGGTTTTGACTTCATTGGGCTACATAGATGGGTTATAACTAAAGTGTTTGACTATGGTTAGATCATTTAGTAATGGAGGTCTCCATTTATGTTTATGTGTTGTTATTTCTCAAGTAACGTCTCTTTCTCTAGAGGAGGGTGGATTGCACCTCTGCATCAACCCAAGACTTAAGAGGGTATATAGCTTTGACCCTAATACCACGAATCAAACCAGGGTTTCTCCACCTTCTAGTTGATGATTTGATGTCCTGTTCATATCCCTAATGACCATGGTCTCTCGACATCTAATCACCAGCTAGGCATGTCAATAATGGTCAATTATTAACAAGTGAATAAAATGGAACAAAACATTTACTAAAAGATTCTAACCAAAAGTCAAACATGAAATACAAATCAAACCATTGTCATGTAGCCTTGGCTACATCAAAACCCTAGATTGTTGTTTTATAACATAGTTATGAGAAGTAAAACCATAGATAATAGAGAATCCATAAATCTACTCAAAACTAGAGGAACTAAACTAGAATCTCGAGTAGTGCTTTCGACGACACGATTGTTCTTCTTCTTCAAGGATCTCTCTCTCTTGATCTGGTTTCTGCACTCCAACTCTCAGCCACCAAGCCCCCCATCTTAGGGTTTCTGCATTACTTTTATATCTTCCTCATGGGCCTCTAGAGACATCACGATGTGAGACTGCACAAAGGGTGGCGCCTTGACATCGAATTAGGATCAATAAGGCGCCTTGGTGCCAACATGGAGGATCAGACGGAGCCTTGGCTCCATTTCAAGCCTAGGGAGGTGCCTAGGCGCTAACCCTAGGGTTTTTTGGCACCTTGGCGCCATTCCATAGTCAAACTGTTTTTGGTGCGTTGGCGCCACTTCAAGTGTCCTATGGCACCTAGGCACCACCTCATCCTCCTCACACGCCTTACGCATGCTCGAGCCCTTAGCCGGCTTATAGTTTGTACTTGTTTTCGCTTCTTTCGCTTTTCTCTTAAATCAACTTCACATACGAATATTTGCTGTATTAGTAGTATAAAATCTCGCTAGCGTGGACAATAATTAAACTACATGAAGTTCTGAGGGCAAAATTAGCACCATTCGGGGTGCCTAATAATAAATAAGTTAGTTGTTCCAAGATTTACCTTTTTCCAGAAATCATAAAGGTAATGAGTAGGCAGTCAAGTCTATCACGGTTCATAGTTCAATGTGATATCCATTTCGGTGAATATTCTTGAAACTAATTAAATTTCTATTAGATTAATTAGAGTAAAGAGCATAAAAACTTTGGAATTTGGTGGCACTAGGAAGAATAATAATAGCTCTTTTAGAGTCTTGAATGAGGTCAACATGACTTGATATAGTATGAACATCAGATTGAGCTAATGTTAGATTTGAAAAATATTTCTTATCCTGCAAGATTGTGTGGGTTGTAGCACAATCAACAAGGCATGCATCTCCAACTGATGGTATATAATTGTGAAAGTCTAGAGAAGGATCCATATATCTTTAAAATAAAGACAAAATTTAAATAGAATATAAACAATGAATTATTCATTAGATAGGTAATGTGTTTGAACATGAAAATAACATAATAGTCATAATGTTTGACATTGCCATTGCCAATCAAGTGATCATTGTTTCCACTTGGATCTTCAAAGAAGTCAGAGACATCGAGATGAGTTAAAGGCGCATCATCACCAAACATCATAATTTGTACATTGTGCCTTGATCAACAATAAAGTTGGTTTCAATTTGTTTCCCTTTTTCTTTAACGAAGGCCTGATAAAGGTTAACTAAATGTTTAGCCGTACAACAGATACGTGACCCCAGTGAGCTTTCATCCAACATCGATAACATTAAGTCTCATAAGCTTGTTTGTTATGTGGCCTTGTTGCTTTTTTAGATAACGTCTTTGAATAATCCAACCTCTGGTTATTGGTGTAATTTTTCTTGTTTTGAGATGGATCATGACTATCACGATTCCAAGAATTATAGCGACCATGACCACGGCCTCGCCCATAGTAATTTCCACGCCAATGTCCATGTCTATGATTAACAATTAATACAACATTGACTTCAGGCAATGACACGGATCCAGTAGGATGTGATTAATGATTTTTCAAGCTAATATGCGCCCAACGTATGACCACAAGCCCCCATTCTCTATAAACTTTCCACCATGGTGGAAGTTTATGGTTTATGGTAAATAGATCCATACACAATGATCAGTTACAACAAACAATAACAAAAATAAATTGTCATTGGAACCTGAAATGCCATGGACTAATGTATTGATTCAAAGTATAAACTCAAATAACAAAGATATTCTTAAAAGATAATGTCATAGACTACTCAAATAATTAATAGCCTAGTTTGAAGAAAATCCCAAAAGAACCCGATTTTGCTTTACTGTTAGCATTTTGTGCTTCATTTATGAAATCCATGGTAGTTTGAGCATGAATAGTTAGGTCACCTTCCAATGCATTTTGGGCCAACGCTCTGGTGATCTAAAACATGTTTTCTCATTGGCTCGACTGGATTGAAGGTCGTAGTAAATGTAAGTAACTGAATGAAATGAAAATATTTGTGTTAAAAATTCTTACACAAACGTTAAAATAAACGCATGACCTGCAGACAAGAAACCAGAGCAAAATGTCACAAACATCTTCTCTGCATTCTTCTATAACAATCGCAATCTTAATCCAAATGGATAAAGAAAAAATTAGAGCAAAATATCTCCTTGACATGCGTCTCAATTTCACACAATCAAAAGTTCAGCCCATAAAAAAACCAGATTCGGAAAACAATCCAAACATTTCATCAACAATCCGAACAATCCACAAATTAAGAAACAAATATGTAAAGCCATGATCCAACATCACCTTAGATGGTTTTTTCCAGCCGGAGTGCATCGAAAAAAACACAGCGCCGACGAAGAGAAGTGGCGGGGATAAACCAGTCAAGGTAAGTTAGGGTTTTTCTTACTATTATTATCTTAGTTTAATATTAATTAAACTAAAAAATTCTAATTAACTTTGGTTGTGCCACATTGGATGCGAGCTCAATAACCTCGAGGTTCTGATTCTGGTTTAAAGATTTCCGATGGTGGACCTTCTATTAAAATTAAAGTTCATATATGTTAAAAAAAATTATCCGGGATTTAAATGTAAAAGTCATAAAATGTCAAGTTTTAAATTATAATTTTCCCTATTTTACTAATACTTATAATATTAGAGCAACATAATCCGTAGGGACACCAGTCGAGGCCATTAATAGAAATCTGTAAAAAGTTTTGAGGGAAGGTGATATTTGATTGATTTTTGAGGGATTAATTCGCTTCAAATCCACAGTTACTATCAAGCTATATATACAACCATTCTGTCTATAACACAGAAGAGGCATATATGTATACTACTTTGAAGAAGAAACAAGGCAATTAAGTAGCTTGGATACAAGAAAAGATAGATTTATGTAATACCATCCCATATTGTTGATCAGTACTTACTAAATTAAGTCGAATTCTATTCCTGTTTCAATCTTAACCACAGGAGCTTTCGGTGATTTTTTATGGGATCATGGATGACGAATTCTAAGCTGTCAAGATGAGAACATGAGTTTCAGTAATTAATAATATGTACGGTCAACTAAAAATAATTAAGGTTTAGATAATTAAAACAATACTAGAAGTGGCCCATCCACCTGCATGAACAGATAAGTTTTAAAATTATGGCTACACTGCTACTATTAATCAATACACTTACACTTGCATGCATGCGTGCATCATAATGTTTAAGTTATGTGTTTAATCTAAAGCTTGAATAAGGTAATCATTTATCACGGTATACACAAGTTAATTTAAGCAAATATTTTTATTGATTATAACTAGCAATACATTCGATAAAAACACAAATCGTAGACTCGCTTGAAAACAATGTAAGCACTTAAACAACATTCAAAATTGATAGTATAATGAATCAGTTTTAAAGCCTGCAGATTTCTATATGATTATACGATTATAATTATATCATTCCAGCTTTCAGAAGAAATTAACGACTACGATTTGATTTATCACCCTATCCGATCAATACGCTTTGTTGTTTGAATTGCCAACACACAAGTAAATGTCACAACAAGACGACTACAAACAAACTGTCGTACTGAGATGATACAAAACCATACTACACAACAAAAAGATGACGAAAACATGAAACCTAGATCTGTATAAAAGAACCACTTTATTAAGAAAGAAAATGATAGAAAAAAGGTGTAGAGATGTGATTTCAGGCCAAAAATTACCAAAAAAAAAAAAACATCCCTCATTACTTAAAACAAAATGGGTTAAAAGAGAAAAAATTGAGAGAAAAAGAGATTAGGGTTTGTGTTTCAGGGATAAGCATTATATGTAATGTACCATGAGCCTAATAATAATAAGGGAATATAGCAAAAAAAAAAAAAAAAAAATCCTGAACTTTAGCGAATTTTGCATTTACATTATGTACTAAATTTTTTTGTATTTAAATATATGAAGTTTCATTACAATTGCACACATCCAAATCAACATCTTGGAGAGAAAATAATTCAAAAAAAGGAAGCAAAATGTTGGTGTGCCAAGTATGATGCTGTTTTGGAAAAATATTCCTATATTAGTGCAATGGAACAGTTCAACCACCTATAAATTAAAAAAAAAAATTTTTTAAATGCTTTTCATCTTCTATTTTCTATTTAAAAACCTACAAAATTAAAAATCAAAATTTTTTAAAAATACAAATCAATTATTCATTATCTCTAATTTTTATTAAAAATTTATTTTAATTTCATGTGTAGTTAAATCATTAAAATAAATTATATTTTAATATAAAAATATTTTTTGACTAAAAATATATTAACATTTGACAATTAAAATTATAATAACATAAGTAAACTCTAAAATATATTCTTATCAAATAATTAATAAAATGAAAAATAAATAATGTATTTATATATTCATTAATTTTTATAGGTATATTGGTTAGGTTTTTAATTAAAAATAAGCATTCTTTAATTAATTAATAGGCAATGGATGAAAATAGATGAAATCTATTTTTTTTTCTTCATGTTATTCTCTTTAGTTATTTTTCCCTTGATTATTTTTGGGAAATCAAACATGCCATAAAAGAATGGATTAGGTAGAGAGTTTTCCTTCCTAGGGTAAATTCATTTCAGCAATATATGTTTCTACTATAAAAATTTAGTACTGTCCTTTTTCGATTAGTTATAAATGAAATTAAAGTGATGAAAGATAAGTACTTGTACAGAGTGATTAATGGTGTTCTTCATAATGGATGACAGTGGCAAGGAGTTCAGAGCTAGGGTACAAGCTAGTCAGCTCATCCCATGCAATATATTTAATTAAATATAAATAAAATGTTAATGAAAATGATTATCTTATATTTAATTAATTGTCTAGTAAAAAATCTCAAAAAAAAAAAAAAACTGAAAAACTTATATATATTTAAATTATTTAATTTTTCTATATACATATATATATTGAAAAATTAAAATAAATAAATTTAAAATAAAAAATAAAAAAGATTTGTTGGATTCTTATTTTATATTTTTCTTCATTTTTTTCTAATAATTTCTTTCCCTTGCATTTCCCTCGAGTTTTCTGAAAATCAAACGTAACCATAAAAACTCAATTTGACTTGCACAATTGAGACATTTCTCAAGAGTTCATGGATGAAATTCGTTTAGGTTGTTCCCTTGATAAAATTTCAGCCTTAGTATATCTCTGGAGATGCCAATGAAAGGGTTTAAAATTGAGATAAGCTAATTTTCATCATTCTTGAGTTTCAAGTTTCTAATCTCAAAAGACTGAAGAATTAAAGCATAAAGCAAAGGTTGCTTAAACAAGTTCCATGGGAGTACCCTCAGCCAGAGGTTGTCTTGTAAATTTGGATATTTGTATTGTTAGGTCAGTTTTGAGCTTGGGTGGTTTTGTATCCATTGACCTATTTGATTTATAGTGGAGTCTTTCTTTCGAAGTTTAAATGTCATACTTGCTCAATTTTCCTTGTCGAGTGTGTTCGACAGTGAAGTAGAAAATATTTTTAGCATATCAAGTGCTTTTGAGAAACAGATGGGGGTGTACAATCAAATTTACAAGAGAGTTTCACAAAAATAAAAAAAGAATAATTATTTCAATTGCTTTGTAAAGATGTACAATTGAAAAGCAATTTTAGAGATTTGTTTGAGCAGTACTGGATTCTCATTTGCAGTTTCTTCGTCATCACTGCTTTCTACATCTGTTGTTTGAACATCTAGTTGACCAAGTGTTGGCTTGGAGGCATATGAGCAACTTGATAGACCATCTTGTTGACCAAGGGTTGAAACTGGTGTAGAAATTTGAAATTGATTGAAAGACGACATTCCTTTTGTAAAGAGACTGGCCAGTGCCACAGATTCATTATAGATGTCCTCTCCTTCATTACATTTCTCAAACTCATCATCACGCTGGGTTGCTATGTAGGATCGTTTCTTCTTCAAAGTGTTTGCACGTTTTGCCTGAACATGTCCATACCCGTCGCATTCTCTGCATTGGATCCCTTTATATATGTTCTTTGTATTAAGATTAGCTCCCCTATTCCTGCTTATTTTAGGAGGAGCATTGAAGGGGTTAGAAGTAGAAGTCATATTTTTTTGGTTTTGAGGGAAGGTACCTTTCATTTATTTTTTTAGTTTCTTCACTGCTCGACTGAAATTCTTCGTTAAAAGTACCATAGATTTTTCTAGATCATCTCCTTCATCTTCATAGTCTAGGATTCAACTTGGAGAGCAACCATTTTCTTGTTCTCCTTGTCTTCTTCTAGTTCCATTTCAAAAGTTCGAAGTGATTCAATTAGTTCTTCAAGTTTCATGGGCTTTGATATTTTTGTCTTCCACAATTGCCATAACCTTGTAGGGAAATCTTTTGAGAAGTGATTTCAAAACTTTTCGATCAAGTCTTTCTTCCGGGATCTTCCCCTCAAAGCGAACACCTCATTTTCTATGTCACATACCCAAGCATTGTACTGCCCAATTGTCTCATCCTCTTGTATGCAGAGATTTTCAAACTTTGTTGTCAAGAATTGCAATCTCAACTCTCGAATAGTATTAGTCCCTTCAAACTCAACTTGCAAAGTGTCCCAAACTTCTTTGCCTAATTCGGTAGTAGAGATACTCTTGAATTGTGTGGGATCAACACCATTAAAAATGGCATTAAGTGCTCTCCAATTGCTTGTTGCTAGTTTGTCTTCTTCAATTAGCCATTCTACCTCGTTCTTGACCACAATATTCCCTGATGCATCTATCTTGGTGGGAGGAGTCCAACCAGTTAGCATTGACTTCTACGTCTTTTCATCAATCGACTTAATGAAGGCTTGTATTCGGGCTTTCCAATATCCATAGTTTGTTCCATCAAGTAATTGATGACGATCAATTGAACTGATCTCACTTAGTATCTTAGAGTAACCTGCTTTTATACCAATTGAAAGAAAAACTGTTTGTTAAGAGCCATTGATAGCCATTCATAACAGGATATGTTCTACCAAATCATGGACCACTTGTTCTACTTATCAAGAAAAATAGGAAAGTAATCACATAACAAAGATAAAACACACAGGAATTGTTTACATGGTTCAAGGAAGCCTACGTTCGCGGGCTGATGAGTGTCTTAAACAATCATGGTTATCTTCGTTGTCAAGATGAATTATGATTGTTTATTGATGTTTACTAGTGTTTTAAGCACTAACACCTCACTTTGTATGCCTTGGTACACTTAGAGATGAAAGGAACATAACCCAAGCATTAGACAATCATTATGGAAGCAAGGTAGCAATGACTTGAGTTTTTCAGCCAAGAAGCATCCCCTAACGGCTCTCCCCATAGCACGAATGAAATCTAGACTCTCTGAGATTTCCGTGAAGCCCAAGATCACTCAGTTTGGAGCTTAGATGAGGAAGATACAACTTCTAGAAGATGGAAGAAGAACAAAAGCACAAGAGCAGCTTCCCATGTACGTACGTAGGGAACCCCCTACATAGTAATGCATTTTTGAAGGTCAATATCGTACTACATACGTGCATAGATCCTACGCACGCACGCATCGCATTTGTGCTCTTTAAGGCTCGTAGCTCTACCTACGCATACCGGAGGAATCTACGCACGCATTTAAAGGATCGTTTCCAAGATCCCCTTTCTGCGCCCTGCAGCTCCATTCTTGAAGCCAATCTCTGGGATATGTGCTGATATGACACAAATATATGAGGCGCAAGAGATAGAAGAAGAGTAGGGGATTCGATGAGTGGAGACACCCTAGCCCCAGAGAGGAGCCCAGACTGGAGATCGACTGAGCCGAGCTTCACGAGGATCTTGAAGATTTATCACAATCGACATATGTGATTTTCATACATACTTTTATACCATTAATCACCTATCAATCATATGCTGTTATGGTGTTTTTAACAACTTTAATGCTTAATTTTATCATCTTATGGTTCTAGGTATATTTTGAAGCAAAGAGAGCATAAAGAGGACCAAAAATGAATTTGGTCAGACGATGATCTCCCATGTAGCACCCCTTTCCACACAAACACGACGTGGGTCCGAACCGGACTGAGGCGCTAAATTGAATTCATTTATCAAACATATTTCATTTAGACATTTAAAATCCCTTTTTTTTTTTTTTTCAAAATTGCGGAAGCGTTTTTAATCGTTTCGGTAGACCCATACAATTTACATTCAACCAAAATATATTTACAATGAAGGCATTCCATGCCCATTCAAAATAATATACAAAATCGTTTCTATAACATCTTGAAATATACCCTACCGCTTTCAACGATTGGGTATTCAGAGGTATAATTTGAACTCTTCGTGAATTTAAATTCAAAAACGTGGAAAACCGAGAAACCCGAAATAAGCAAGGGTAAAGTAGAATTCTTCATTACCAAAACAGACACAAAAGTCATAAGATAATAAGAGATTATATGCCAAAGTGGAATAATGGAATTACAGGGTGCAAATAAGTGAATTCGAGGGACCAAAGTGCAATAAAGGAAAATTAAAATTGAAAAGGATAAGACCAAGTCGGGTCTCCTCATTTTGGAGGGGCTTACAGGAAGAAGAAGAGAGAAAAGAAGAAGTAGAGGGAAGTTAAGGAAGAAGAAGAAGAGGAAAGATATGAAATACTATGGGTTTGTATGGAAACTATTTGTGTATGGATTTTTTGACTTTTGTATGGATATTAGTTTGTTTCATTTCTAGGGTTTAGTTAGGGATTCATCATAACCCTGGATTTGTTGAAAGTTGGGTTGATAAAACCTTAGTTTGTATAAGATGAGTAAGGAATCCTCCATTTGAGTATGGATTCTTGGTTTATGATGTATGGATACCTATTTAGGTGTTAGGAAGTTAACCTAACTTACAAGTATTCAGGTTCGCTGGGAAAACCCTAATTATTCTCTATGTTTGGTTTTGCTGCTAAATTGATGTTCACTGGGAGTTGTTTTCTGATGCTTTTGGATTATTTTGGGTTTTTAGTTGATTTGGAAAAGGGACCTAAATTAGCAAACTGGGAAATTCAGTCCAACGCCGCGGCTAGTAGTGGATCCCACGTTAGCGAGTCCACACCAAGGCGTACGAGAGGAGGTTTGATAGCTCCTAGAAGTGCCGAGGCGAGAGGCAAAGCTACGCCACATTTGGTTGCCCACGCCTCGCCGTAGCACCGCTCACAACATGGAAATTTTTTGCGGTTTGCTTTGTTTTTCTATCCCGTTATTCCATGACTCATTTTATTAGGACTTAATAAGACTTATAAGTGTATGAAAGGGTCCATTCATATGCTCAGAAGGTAAAGGAAAATTTAGATCGCACCGCCTAAGTGAGTCTGATGTCGCAAACTTAATGCACTTATGATAAGATAGTAAGTTCCTCAACACATATAATTTAGGACTGCTCTAAGACCGGGAGCATGGAATGACATGGCATCTCCTGCTACGTGGGTAGGCAATGTGCATAGTACTTCCTGCATTTCCGACAGCGCGACGAATCTCCACTGCGTCGGGGCAATACTTTAGTACTTATTTCCTCCGACACTGGGCGACGACACTCTCCGACCGTGCTTCGCACACTTAATACTCTGTACTCTCCGATTAGTGCACGACACTCTCCTGGTCGCTGCTTCTCGCAAGATTCGCTCTGTATGGCACCCTAAGATATCAGAATCAGACCTCTGCATCACTTATCAGGCCGTGTTCTACCTACTTCTTATTACCGGGCCCAGTAGTCAAACAGCTTATATGATAAGAGCTCCAAAACAATGAACATAGTAAAGCATCGTACATCGTTCGCTCCGAATGTACCTACCGTACCTCCGTAAAAGTATAAGCTCAGAAGACTCCACGGCACCCTCGATACAAGCATAAGTCTCCGTAGGCATCTACGCACCCTGCACAAGCATAAGCCTCAATTCCTACGAGATTTGAACAAGTATAGTTTCATATAAGTACAAGTACGGTATAAGTTTATATATATATGAATTCATGAAAATTATGATGTCTCGCATCGTATACCAAGTATCAGAATGAGTATTAATGCATGTGTTTACGTGATGTCACATGTTTCCCCATTACATAAAGCTTAAAGACGGGGTTTTAACTGTAGTAATAAGAGGAGGACGCCCTCGATCTTCCACATACCGTCGGGCCGTAACACTTCAGAGGGGTCCACGCCCATAGTTTTCATATTCGATTATGCAAATGTAAATGTACAATTTTTGTTTCGTATATGTAATCGACTTGGGATCGTATGTATCGACACAAAGAAACAATTACTATGGTGGTACTTTTTTATTTTTGTATCTTTGTATATGATATTTTGATTCTAATTATACGACTTGGGCCTACCTAATGTCCGAAAAAAGCAAGTAAAAAGTCCTAATATAGCTGCGCCCCTTCGTTTCTTCTAAGCTGGTTAGGTGTGATGTTTTTGTAGTTTAACTCTTTGATCACAAAACATCAATTGTTCAAAAAATATGATGGATGCATATGACAGAAAGTATATACTTTACTCCGCAGCTCTTCTTCTTGATGACTCTCGCGCTCCTTGATCTTCGAGTCCCACCATTAGTCACTACAATCGCGCATTGGTAAAATAATACGCTAAGCATTTTCTACGCTGAAGGGTTTTATGAAAATTCTCTCTTCATTTCATTTTAAATCGAAACATGCAATATTTATAAAACAATGCTTTTGTACAATTGTCAATGACCAATGCAGTAAAATACGTATCTATACATTTTTTGTTTCAATAAATCAATTACAATTCATTGGTCATCTTAAGCTATGCATTTTCATATGCACTAAATCATTCAAATCACAAATCATGCACTTTTCAATCTCATTATCATTTTGCATTTTAGCCTTTATCGAATTTAACCTATGATTTCGATGCATAGAATGGACTAATCACCCAAGATGGTCCACTGGCCTACAGCTCGTATGTGTGTGTGTGTGTGTGTGTGTGTGTGTGTGTGTGTGTGTGTGTGTGTGTGTGTGTGTGTGTGTGTGTGTGTAAGATATGTACTTATTGGGTGTATTAATTATCGATACCGGGTCCCACTGGCACAGATCGTATGCAAGCAATAGTACGCTTGTTCGACTCTTATTGGTATACTAATTTATCCTTAACTTAAATCTCTAATAGTTAACATTCTATTAAGGGCATTCAAATCATTTTATGAAAAATACAATATAGTATGTATTTTTATACAAACAACTATTTTAATACTATGCAATTTTCATGTCATTCACTTCGTAATCAATCAATTTATTAAATTTCTTTAAATTTTTAATCAACTTGCACTAAGCCACACTTATTTGCATCAACTCAATTTAAAACAATTCAACATGCAATTCAAACATTTTGGAGATAGAGATTCAAAATAATGAGAGAAAGGTATAGAACAAACCAAAAAGTTTTGCACTTTGATTCCAATCATCAGAATCTCAATCTCAGTTCGGGTTTTCCTCTTCTTCAACCCCTATTCCAATACAATTAAAGAACAATATTATTTGTGCGTGCTAGTGATTTTGGTTAGGGTTGATTTTCGGAGCTTAATATCGTATTCTTAATCTCATTAGCAAATAAGGGCAAGATACAAGCCCTAAGATGGTTGTTGGGGTTTCCCAAACTTTAATCCATCACATAACCAAAATACTAAATTTTTTGCCCTACCTTATAATCCTTTTCCAACAATATTCTTGATCAACTAAACCATTCCCAAAGGAAGATTAAGTCACAAACCTCAAACAACCACTAACATCACATGCAAGGACTGTTATTTTCAAGTTTTGTACTCTCTGGACTTTATTACCCAAATATTATTCAAACGGTCTTCAAAAATTATGAAACTCTCCATTTTAGTCCTTTATATATCCAATGACATCTCTGAAAATTTTCATTTAAAATTCCTTCTCTAAGGCCTTCAACCACATAACACAAACAAGGCAAAACATGCTATTTTTTTTCCGCATGCCAGCATTCTTTAAAACGTAACACTTTAAAACTAACTTCACTGTTGTTCAAAATTAAATTCAAACATTGATTTGATTAGCTTAGACTAAGGCCTAACCAACCCCCTAAGCACCAAAATCAGATGAGAAACTAACTGGGTACGCTTAACTTTAACATCTAGACTACTCTAATTTGCAAAACACCCGTACATGTATCTTACTCCTTTGACAGATTTATGGGCACTTTGGGGTTACAAATTGCATATAATTCCTTAAATTAAATTATTTCCCTAGAAGTCTAGTTTACCCAGAATTTTGAATCACTCAAATTGGATGAGTGAAACTCATTTTATGGCCAAAACACCACAACTACTCCCAAAATAGGGTATACCCATGAGCTACCAAAAACTCACTTTTATGCCCATTTTCGGGAGACTTAGTGCTGCAATTTGCTCATGTTCCCTTCTATACATTTGTATCTCTACTTTATGATTCTTACCAATCGAATCACTTCCATTGGGTCGGGATTATAACTTAATCTATAGCCAAAACAAGAACAGAGGTTTTGATAAATTTTTGACAGTATTTCCTTTGAAAACCAAACATTTCCCTTTTACAAAAACTTCTCCAAACCAATAGCAAAACCCATTTACAACCAATACAAAACACCTTTATCCACATTAGGGGTTTTCCCCAACCCAAACACAAGAGAAAAGGGGTTAGGGTTTAGTTTACCTTCAATCTCGATTCTTCACCAAGCTTTCCTTCTTCTTGATCACTGAAACTATAAATGGGAAGATCTCCCACCAAACCTTTGGTCTTCCTCAACCCTAGCTCTCTTTCTCTCCTCGCTTCCAAGAATGAAAATGCACAAATGTGCCTTATCTTAGGACCACATTTGATCTTAATCTCATTAATGGTTAAGGCCTTTGCTTAGCTTCCTAATCTTTTCGCTTTCAAAATAAGTCCCATTTCTCATTTGACATTTAAGTCTTCTATTTCACTTCATTTAACTCACATTAGCATTTGCTTATTCTATTTTTCACCCTTAGGTCCTCATTTTACAAATTCCAAATTTGCCCTTTACACTTAAATTCTGTCAAAATAGATATATATATATATATATGGTATATATATATATATATATATATATATATATATATATATACGTATACTTAAGAAAATTTCGTCTCGAATTACCTTCAGCCGAACAAGCCATGGAGTATTGTCGTCCATCAGATCTTCACTTTCCTATGTGGCCCCCTACCTCGTGGTTTCTCCTACAAGATTTTTGACCAATGGGATTCATTGTCTGCAGCTCTTTCACTTCGAGCCAAAAATCTCTACTAGCCTTCCTCATAGGTTAAATATGGTCTAAGCTCAATCATTCCTGGCGACTACGCGGTGATGGATCCGACGGTGACTTCTCAATGATCGAAACATGGAAAACATTGTGGATCTTTCCAAGGCCTGAGGTAAGGCTAAACCCAGATGCCATCGGACCCACTTACTCTATTACTTCATACGGACCAATAAATCTTAAAAATTAACTCGCTTTTTCAAATCTCATCACCTTCTTCCAAGGCGATACTTTCAAAACACTTTTCACGAATTTACATCGAATATCTTTTCTTTCATGTCAGCATATGATTTCGTCTATCATGGCCACTTTCAATCTTTCTCTAATCATTTTCACTTTTCTTCGCCCCGTATCAAGTCTGTGGCCAATCACTTTCTTTCGCCAATTCCGTCCAACACAATCTGTTCTACATTTTATCTATAAAGCCTCAGAAGGCACCATTCCTAATACTCGGGATTGAAATGCTTGCTGCACACACATTCAACTAAAGGGATGTATAGCCCATCCCAACTACCCTCATACGATCACACAACCTCCTTAGCAAGTCTCCTAATTCAATTACTCTTTCCTCGATCGGCTCCATCCATCCTCGTGGGTGGAACAGGTTGAAATTTAGTCGAAAGTGCCTAAAGCCTTTGCAATTTTCCAAAATCTCGGCTAAGTAAACCTCGTATCTCATCCAAATAATAATGGATATTGAATCCTATGCAATCAATCGAACTACATTTCATGTATGCGCCTCTCAGCTTATCGTTTAATAATCTGGGCTCTCACTGGTAGGAAGTGAGTCGACTTGGTCAATCGGTCTACTACGACCCAACCCAGTCATGCTTCCTCCCCTGCTAATGGTAACCCAAGAATAATAAAATCCACTGCGGATTCGATCCCATTTCCACCCTAAGATTCGATAGTCGCAATAATCCCTCGAAGGAACTCGATGCTCGCCTTCACTTTTCGACACACTAAACACTTGGTCACGACTAAACATCTTTTTTCATTCCGCATCACCAAGCATTTAAACCTTAAATCTTGACATCTTTTATGCTACCTCGGATGGCAGTAAAGATCCACCGTATGCCTCTTCTTAACGGCTTTCTTTAATGCACTATCATTAGGTACACAAACCCGATCTTTATAATATAAAACCCCATCTTCATTCTCAGAAACTCCTGGCTTTACCATTTCCAATCGACTTATTATGGTAGCAATTTTCTCATCTTCTTGTACCCCTGTAGCACTCGATTCAACAAATTTCGGGTCTCATGACAATTCGCTACTACTGTACTCATCGTCACAATGACACTGAGCATTCAACGCTCAAGCGCTTTCGCATTGTCTTTCACTCCAAAAGCGCTTCGCCACTACATTGGCCTTTCCCGGGTGATAATTAATCATGCAATCATAGTCTTTTATCAATTCCATCCATCTACGTTGTCTCAAGTTAAGCTTTCGTTGTGAGGGAAAATACTTAAGACTCTTATGATCGGTGTGGATGAAACATTTTTCCCTGTAAAGGTGATGTCTCCATATTTTCAACGCAATCACAATTGCGGCCAATTCAAAATCATGCGTAGGATAGTTCTTTTCATGTGGCTTCAACTGTCTTGAAGCATAAGCTACCATCTTACCCTCTTGCATAAGGACACATCCGAGTCCGTTTAACGACGACGCTAAACATCACATATTATTCTTACCGTGTTTCATTGAAGAAGAACCTGCCTCGCCAAGAACGCTTTCAACTTATTAAAACTTACTTGGCACTTTTCACTCCACTCAAACTTTACATTTTTGTGGAGCAATCTTGTCGTTGGGGCCGTAGTCATTGAAAACCCCTTACCGAACCTTCTGTAGTAACCTATCAATCCTAGTTCCTTGGATCCACTCGAATTCCTTCTTCTGATACAAGGTGTCCAAGAAAGGACACTTCATTCAACCAAAACTCACACATGCTCAATTTTGCATACAATTGCTCTTTTCTCAAAGTCTCTAACACTACCCAAAGGTGTGTTTCATGATTTTCCCGATCTTTTGAATATACAAGAATGTCGTCTATGAACACTACGATAAACTGATCCACATACGGTCGGAAAACATGATTCATTAGGTCCATGAAAGCCACTGGAGCATTTGTCAACCTAAACGGCATTATAAGGAACTCATAATGTCCATACTGTGTTCTGAACGCCGTCTTATGCACATCCATATCCTTAGTCCTCAATTGATGATACCCAGATAGCAAGTCAATCTTTGAAAAGACACTTGCACTTTTCAATTGGTCGAACAAGTCATCAATCCTGGGTAACAGATACTTGTTCTTCACTGTCATCTTGTTCAGTTGCCTATAATCAACACACAATCGAAGCGTACCATCTTTCTTCTTGATAAAGAGCACTGGAGCTCCCTATGGTGATACACTCGGACGAATAAATCCTTTCTCTAACACCCCGTAACCGGCTCAATTCTTTAACCCACTGGGAGCCATTCTATACTTGGGTGTAATGACACGGAGCGGCACTCAACAACGCCGCATTGCGAACTCAATCTCTCTCTGTGGAGGCAATCTTGGTAACTTCTCCTGAAACACATCCGGATAGTCACGAACTATAGGGATGTCTAATAAACTAGGCTCCGCCTTTTTCGTATCTATCACATACGCCAAGTAGGCTTCACACCCTTTTCGAACTATCGCTCTAAGAGAGCTTACCTGACATCACATTGTATAGGTGGTTCGACCCTCTCGACGATAAAAAGTCACTTCCACCCTGTCCTTAAGGTCACTCTTTTCATTATACAATCAACTACCACTTGGTGTCGGGACAACCAATCCATCCCCAATATCACATCAAACTCTTTGAATGATAACTCGATCAAGTCTCTTGGAAACTCATACTCTCGTATTTTGATGAGGCAATCTCTATACACCTTATTCACCATAACACTATATCTAAGCGGGTTCGTCACCAAGATGTCATACTCGATTTCACTCCTCGGTAAATTACCCAAGTTGGGTATGTCAATACACACATATGAATGGGTTGACCTCATTCATCGCCGCACAATAGCAATGCCAAAGATACAGTACCCCACCAATCACAGATCCAGGGCAATCAATTCTGACCATTCTATCCCCATATGCTCAGCTGAGACATCGCATCCTGTCTATCACCAGAGTCACTGGTCTGGAACGATTTAGTGATGCACCACTCTGGTTGTCTCCATCATGAAACTCACTGGTCTTAAGAGATAAAGAAGACAAAGCTCTTGCATACCCGATTCTGTGTCATCGATCCACAACCAAACAAGCACCGCCACCTCAATGACTCATGTCCCTCCCACAAAAAAGAGAACGGTCCCCGAAGAACCCCTGCAATTAAGATCAATTTGCTCCTGAGAATTGTCTGATTTCACCCAATTTGAAATGATCCCTTAATACTATGAGCTCAATTAGAAACCCTGTGTCCTAACTTTATGTCACTACTTCATGAAATCTGATCTGATCTGACTTTTTTAACCCATTTCTTTCTTCATTTTCCTTCACTCTTCAACATTTTGAATACATCATGTAACTTTATAGTCATCATAATCATGTGATGAGGGTCTGATACGGCTCCACCTATATCCATCTTCCAACTCATGCATTTCTTCTTTGTTTATTTATATCCTACACAATATAACTGTTCTAACTGAGTGAATTTCTCTCCAGATTCTAGCGACACTCATCCTGTCTTTGCCCCAATTGTAAATTCTTCCCATGACATTCATAAATGTGACCATGACATCGTTTGAACTATCCTTAGAAAATTTCCATGTGTTACTGTGGCGAGGTCCTAGTCACTTTAAACCACCAATTGATAGTCATCTGAAGCGCGAGATTCACATCCTAATTTCTTCCGTCGCACCATCATAATGTCCCCGCCACAGAAGGCCCAATCATCTTTCCTTCCTTACAAAAATCCAATCTGTCGATATCTGCATTTTCGAATTCGATCATTGAGAGGAACCCAGAATTTAAGTTGCAACTATTTTGATAGTGCATGAGTTTATTTTGGATATTAAAATTAATCACTCCACATTATCCTTTATCCATTCATTGATGGAGCATGGGATGCTTGTTCACTCCTTCCAACACTAATACATGACTTCCATTGAAGACTTCAGTCACCTCCCAATCATAGAAGTCTGAACTTATCCATGTCGAACCATTACATCCATATGTCCCACATTATCACGTCATCATTTTAGTGTTATAATGAATGGGATAATAAACAACTTAAAATTATTTTACAAAAATTTCAAAATCATTAGAATCATCAAACTTAGGTTTTGATATCATCAAAATGCAGCACTCTTTCCGTCCCAACCTCATCAGGTCCCAATTAATTTAGAGGCGTGAATTTAATCATTTATCAAACATATTTCATTTAGACATTTTATGTTTTTTTCCAAAAATTCACATAGTTTTCAATCTATTTATAGAGAAATCTTCACATAATTACATTGAATCCAAAATATATTCACACAAATCAAGATGATCATGCCCATTCAAAATAATGATACAAAATCGTTTAGTTGAACTTTCGATCACAAAACATCAATTGTTCAAAAATAGGATGGATGCATATGACAGAGTATATACTTTTACTCCGCAGCTTTCTTGATGACTTTGTGCTCCTTGATCTTGGGTCCCATCGTTAATCACTTGATACCTGCGCATTGGTAAGAACAATACACTAAGCATTTTCATGCTTAGTGGTTCTATGGAAATTCTCTGTTCATTTCATTTTAAATCAAATTATGCTTGCCCCAAAATACCCTAGGGTACATAATAGTTTTATTATATGTTTGAGTGTCATCCAGGCAGATGAGGATTTCAGATGATAAATGATAAAATGAAAATGTTAAATGTTATATGATCGAAAATGAGTATATGTGGTTGAGTGATAAATGCTGAATGTCAAATGATAGAACCCGGGAATTAACCCAAGTGAGAAAGGGTAAAAATGGAAATTTGTGAAAAAGAGGACCTAAGGGTCATAAGTTATAAAGAATACATGTCTAGGTGTAAATATGGGGATTGAAGTGCAAATAGAGAAAAGTATAGGCTATATAGTAAATTAGGGAGAACTTAAGTCCAAAATGGATTTGTAGGTCAAACAAAGCCTTATGAGATTTAATGACTTAAGACCACATTTTCGTCTTAAAATGCCTATTTAGGCAAGAAGCTAGTATTGGAGAGCTTGAGAGGAGCTAGGGTTTTGTGTGAAGAGGTGAGATTTTGTGCAAAAATCCAGCCCATTTGTTTAAGATCTTGCAAGAAGAAGAAATGAGAGAGCTAGGGCATGGGAATCAAGAGATTCAAAGGTAAGAAACTAAACCCTAACCCTTTTTCTCTTGTGTTTGGGTTGGGGAAAACCCCAAATGTGGATAAAGGTGTTTTGTATTGGTTGTAAATGGGTTTTGGTATTGGTTTGGATTGGTTTGGAAGAGTGTTTGTAAAAAGGGAAATGTTTGGTTTTCAAAGGAAATACTGTAAAAAATTTGTCAAAACCCTAGTTCTTGTTTTGGCTATAGGTTAAGTTATAATCTTCCAAATGAAGTGATTCTAATTTTTAAAGAACCATAAGAGATAGGGCTACAAATGTATAGAAGGGACCAAGAGAAAATTGTATCTCTAAGGCTCTCGAATATGGGCTTAAAGGTGAGTTCGGGTAGCTCATGGGTATGCTTTGTTTTGGGTGTTGTTATGGTGTTTTGGCCATAAGTTGAGTTTCACTCATCCAAATTGAGTGATTCAAAATTCTGGGTAAAATATATTTCTAGGGGAATACTTTACTTGAAGGAAATATCTGCAAATTATTTTACTTTAAGTGTCCAAAAAAATCTATCAAAGAAGTGGAGCTATGTGTAAGAAACAGTCAGATTACTTTACATTGGAGTAGTCTGGATGTAAAATGCAATACCTTGAGTTTGGTTGATCCAAATTGGATGATTCAAATTGGAGAAGAAACCTTAGAACCATAGATTCAAATGTATAGAAGGAACCATTACCAATTTATGGAGTTAAGACCCCTAAAATGGAGAATAACAGTAGGTTACCGAGTGAGTTGCGCATACCGACCAGTTTGGCATTTAAATGCTGTAACTTGAGTTTGGGTTATCCAAATGAGATGATTCCAACTCCTGCTAAAAATATACTCATAGAGCTATAATTTTATTTTAGGAAGCATGGGCAAAATATGGCTCATGTGTCCCTAGAAAATTTTACAAGTGAAGGAGTATTCGGTAGACATCAACCCTAACCAAAAAAAGAAAACTCCTACAATAACCGACTAATATGTGATTGTAATTGTATTTGAATAGGGGATGACGAGGAGGCAAGCTCGCATTGAAGTCGAGATTCGAGGTGGAATTAAAAGCGGCGATTTTGGTTTGTTCTCAAACCCTCTCTATTTACAAATAATTGAATAATTGTAAATGATTTGAATTTTAGGGATGATTGACAAGAAAATGTATTGATTTGTGTTTAAAATGATTTGTTTTAAGTGATTTGAGACAATTTCTTGTAAGCAATTTGCATAAGAAAATTACATGAATGTAGAAAATGTTATATTTGCATACAAATGTATATATATATATATATATATATATTATTGTAAATTGTTTTGAATGATTTTAATGCCCTTACAAGAATGTTAACCGTTAGAATTTGAGTTAAGGATAAATTGATATACCAATAAAGTGGAACTCGCGTACTATTGTAGCATCTGGAATCCGTAGCCAGTAAGGATAGTATCATTAGTATACATAACCCAGTACATATTTTATAAAACCCGTGTTCTGTGACCTCTGACCAATGGAATTTGTGCGGTGATTCGATTATCTGTGCCCAGAAGCATAAGTTCGATTCGATAAGGGCTAAAATGCAAAATGATAATGAAAATGAAAAAGTGCATGATTTATTATGATCCCGGTGATTTATTTGCACATAGAATGCATAGTTTGAGATGACCCGATGAATTGTAATTGATTAAATGAAAATATATTTTTATGTATGTATTGTATTGCATTGGTCATTTAAGAAAGTACGAAAGCAGTGTCTTATGAAATTGCATGATTTGATTTAAACTGAAACAAAGAGAGAATCATATAGAACCACTAAGCATGAAAATGCTTAGCGTGTTGTTTTTATCAAAGCGTAGGTACAAAGTAAATGCGGGGCCAGAAGATCGCCCAGGAGGCGCGGAGTCACTGTCAAACAACGCGGAGTATAAGTAAATGCTCCGTCCCATGCATATAATTTCATTCATGATATTTTGTAACTATTTTGCATTGAATTCAATGATGTGAAAGTCTTCATGAGAAAGAATATAGTTTTGACTAATTTTGTTTTGGATATTTATGGAATGTGTTTTAAAGAGAGGTGAACTCTAAGAATATCATTTTGTAAATGTATGTGAAAAGGCATGGAATGCCAATTTGTATAAATGCGTTATTCAAGGACAGTTATGGGCCCTATTTGAATTAAGGAATGTATATATATATATATATATATATATATATATATATATATATATATATATATATATATATATATATATATATATATATATATATATTCTTTATGTCAGAGAATGTGGTGGAGTCATGTTATCATATACTCATAAATAATTAATCTTTAAATGAATATTAATTATTCATATTAGAAATGGGTATATGAAATGTGTTTAAATGAACAGGTCTTTAAAATGTAAAAGAGCGTAACATTTAAGTGGTATTAGAGCCTAGGTTTTGGCGGTTCTACAAAATGATTTATAAATTGTTTGTAAATGATTTTGAAATTTTTTAAGACATACATTGCATTTGCATATAAAGGATAACGTGACTCTGATGCGGATCTTGTTGGTCATAATAGGTCAAGCATGGATAGTTTAGGACCCCATAGGGTCGGAGGTGACTTAGGAAGTCGCCCAAATAGTCCTGCTAGTGTGGATGGTGGGCCACCATCCCATGCTCCACCGATAAACGACCAAGGTTAAGCGACAGGAGGTGCTATGGATATTCTCATTAGATAAACTCAAAAACCTTTGCAAGAAACGGCCTAACCCGAATTTGCAGTTGTTCCTCAACGGTCAGCCATAGAGAGAATGGCAAAATATTGACCCATGGATTTCCTTGGGAAGAAAGATGATGACCCTTCCATGGCGGAAAATTTGCTCGAAAGAACTGAAAGAATGCTGCGGCAAATGCATTGCACACTAGAGGAGAGTGTGCGACTTCTTTAATACAGGATGAGGCTTATCAATGGTGGCTTTCCGTGACTAGGACCACACCACCGGAGGGTATTACATGGGAGTTCTTCTGACGAGGTCGGAAGCAATATGGGTCGCATTTATTTGAGCAATATGAGACGAGAGTTTCATGTCACGAAGCAAAAGACGGATGAGGTGTGATAGAATATCAGAGGGAATTCACCCGGTTGAGCAAGTATGCTCTTGAAATGCTAGTGACCGAGGAAGAAAAGTGCCGCAAGTTTGAGGATGGCCTCAATGATTATATTCAGTCCCATGTCACATGATTCTGCCATGATGATTTTTCTAAGATTGTGACATGTGCTTTAAATGTTGAAAGAGTAAAGAAAGAAGGCAGGGTAAGAAGTTTAGAGGTCCACAGGGTTCTAGTCAGCCTATAGCACAGGGACCAACTCAGATTACCGGTAGTAAGATTATTCTACCAGCACCGTCAGTTTCTAGTGCACCAGGAGGTTCTTCGAGAGAACCAGCTCCTCATTATTGCACACATTGTGGGAACAGACATAAAGGAGAGTGTTGGAGACTAACAGGTGCTTGTTTGGCTTGTGGATCCAATGAGCCACAGATAAGATTGTCCTAGGCACAGTTCCTTCACATCACCACTGAATTTGGGGGTGTAACGCCCCAAAATACCCTAAATTTTATAATAATTTTATTATATATTCTGGGTATGAATTGAGTCAAACTTGGGCTTTTCCGAGTAAGTTGATAAATTATGAAATGTAAATTTAAAGAGTGAGCATATGATTGAATTTTATATGCTAAATTGAAAATGTAATTAGGCAGGAAATAAACCAGTGAAAAAGGGAAAAAATATTGGAAAATTTGTAAAATGGGGACCTAAGGGTCAATTGTTATAAAGAATAGATGTTTAAGTGAAATTGTGATAAATGAATGGCCAAAAGTATAATAGGGGACCCAAAAATGGAAAATTGGATTTATTGGGTGGTCAAACAAGGCCTTATGAGGAATAAGTAATTAAGACCAAAAAGGAGAAAAATGAGAATTGAGAATATGGTGGAAGGCCAAACATGGCCTTACACTTAAGTGGGGTTCTTAAAGACCAAAAGAGGTCTTAGGGAGCTCATTTTGGAGCACATCCCGTTTTTGTGAGAGAAGGGGAGGAGAATGGAGAGAAAAAGCTAGGGTTTAAAAGAGATCAAGCTTTGGTTGGGTTTGGTTCCCATTTCTTCCTCTAAAAGATCAAGCAACATGGAAGGGGAGATTTGAAGAGGTTCAAGGTAATAGAATAAAATCCCAACCTCATCTTACATGATTTGGATTTTAGGAGAAAAGTCCTAACTTGAGGAAAATGGATTTTCATTGATTCTAAACCACTTTTGGAGTTGTTTTGAAGTAATTCCATGGTGGATTTTTGATATGGGATGTATTGGGGAAGATTGGTAGATGAAAAATGTGAAAAAATTGCAAAATCCCGAACATCCCGAGGCGAGACGAGCTGTGCAGTGCAGGTCAAGGCTGTACCGGTACACCTTATTACAAAAAATGGCGTGGAGCCTTTGTGCAGTGCAGGTTGAACGCATCACCGTTACACCCATTGAGCAACCTATCTGAAGTGCAGTCGAGTACATGTAGAGTACGAGGTTGTTCTAAGCGACCCATTTTGCATATTTTAATGTACGTCAAGTCCCGTATTTGTGTGCCGATGTTTAGGGACCCTAAGAAATGAACAACGGGGGTTCAAATAAGAATGAGACTAAGTCAAAAACGAACCGTACCTCGCCGCCTCGGCAAAGCTTCGCTTTGCCTCTGCGATATTCGTTTAGTACGATTATTTGCATAAGCACTAAGAGTGAATAAATTGTATTTGACTAGGTGCGGGTGAAGATGACAAACTGACCTAGGATTGATATCGGAAAGGAAAAAGGAATCGATAATTGGTTTGTTCTCTAATTGTTCTTTATTCCAGTTTGTTCTATACTTGTTCTTTATTCTAGTTTGTTCTCTACACGTTCTTTATTCTCATATTGCTCTCTATTTGCGAAATATACATATATATCGATTCGAATGATTAGTATTTGAAATGTTTGACAAATATTTGCATGTATCTCGTGTATTTGTGCTCTGGCGAATTGTGCATAAGTAAATTGATTTAAACGTATTATTGAATGACCTGACATGGCGGGTTCGCTCGCGGGTCGTCATGAATTAACCGTAATTGTTAAATCGACCACATTACTCTTGAGATGACAAACGGGACGGGATTCACCAGGCCCCGAATCTGTCGTGAATGTCGAATTCTATAGTCATATGTGAAATGGTAATATTGAGTGTGAAACCACATTTGCTCTTTGAATGACAAAGCGGGGCCGGGATTCACAGTGAATACATCATGGATGTCGGTATAGCAATATATTGAAATCACAAACCCGAAGCGAAACAACGGTATTGAAAAGTGTATTTGTATAAGTATCTTTTACATTGCACAGATATTGTATAAAGGCATTATTTTGATAAATGCATGATTTATATGGAATGAAAATGGAATACAGAACTGTATAGAACCACTAAGCATGAAAATGCTTAGGCGTATTTTAGCAATGCCTTGCTTGGTGCAGTGATAGACATTGAAGCAAGACCTGGTCGAGGCTCGAGTCATAGAGAAGGAATTATGGAGTATGCTCTAGTCTTATACATTACTCCATTTCTTTCGAACATGACATTTTGTAAAATAGTTTGAACTCTGAATCATTATTTTGTAAAAATGCATTTTGCTAAATGTAAGTAGTATGAGTCTTTTGAATGTGTAAATGTTTATGGGCTTGCCCAAAATGAAATGCTTCCGCGTAATTACAAAATCTAAAATGAATAACACAAGACAAATGTTTTGATAAGATAATTGAAAATGTCGAGTAAAGCGAGACTCACGGCAGATCCGCTAACCGGGTCTAGTCGGGATCGGGTTGCGACACTTTTGAAAACTAAAGGTTAGTAAACGATAATAGCTAAAGGGTTTGATTAATGGCTTTGAGAGCGTCCCGGGGCTTTGGTTAGGATCGCCAGCCGGGTGTTCGGACCGGGGCGCGGAGTCTGATTTTAATTTGTACAAAGGCAATAAGGAGAACAAGAGTGATGGGCATCACCAAAATGCACGAGACAAGCGACCTGAGACTATGGGTAAACGGAAGTTCTTTCGTGCTCAGGCTAGGCATGTATCACAATGAAGCGATGGAAGACAAGATGCAGAGATGTGATAGTTGGTAAATTTTCTATCTTTAAGATAATATATGCATTAGTTGATCCAGGACAACCTATTCTTACATTTATCTTGCCATTCGAAGTTTGGGTAGTTTACTAAAGAGTGAAACCGAGTATGATATCTTGGTGACAAATGCACTTGGGCATAGTGTCATTGTGAATAAATTTTACAGAGATTGCCCCATCAGAATACGAGAGTATGAGTTTCCAAGAGACTTGATCGAGTTATCATTTAGAGAGTTTGATGTGATATTGGGGATGGATTGGTTGTCCTGACAAGAAGTGGTAGTTGATTGTAAAATGAAGAGAGTGACCTTAAGGACACCGAGTGGCGAGGAAGTGATTTTTATCGGCGAGAGGTCGAACCACCTCTCTAATGTGATATCCACCACTATTGCTAGTACGATGGTTCGAAAGGGGTGTATTTCACCAGGCGTATGTGATAGATATGAAAGGCGGGCCTATTTTTTTTCGAACATACCTCTGGAGTTAGTGACTATTCGGATGTGTTCAGAGGTGCGGGATTGCCTCCGGGGAGATTGAGTTTGCAATTGGCGTTGTTAGGGTGCCACTCGGCATCATTACAAGTATAGAGATGGATCAATGGGTTAAAAGGGTTGAAGCTTCAGTTGCAAAATTGTTAGAGGATTTATTCGGTAAGTGTATCACCATAAGGCTCAGGTACTCTTTGTCGAAGAAGATAGTGCGCTTCGGTTGTGTGTTGATTATAGGCAACTGAACAAGATGACAGTGAAGAACAAGTATCCTTTACCTAGGATTGATGATTTGTTCGACCAATTGAAAGGTTCAAGTGTCTTTTTGAAGATTGACTTGTGATGCAGGTATCATCAGCGAGGACAAGGATACGGATGTGCATAAGGCAGCGTTTAGAGCGGTATGGACGTGCCGGTTCCTTGTAATGCCCGTTTGGGTTGACAAATGCTCCAAGGGCTTTTTCATGGACTTAATGAATCGTGTTTTCCGACCGTATGTAGATCAGTTTGTCTTGGTATTTATAGACGACATCCTTGTGTATTCAAAGGATCGGGAAAATCATGATACGCACCGTCGGGTAGTGCTAGAAACCTTAAGAAAGCAAAGGTTATATGCAAAATTGAGCAAATGTGAATTTTGGTTGAGAAAAGTGTCTTTCCTTGGACACATTGTATAAGAAGAAGGAATTTAAGTGGATCCTAAGAAGGTAGAGGTGATTATTGAATGGAAACCACCGAGAATGTCACAGAGGTGTGTAGTTTCCTAGGATTGGTAGGTTACTACAGAAGGTTCGTTAAGGGGTTTTCGATGACTACGACCCTAATGACAAGATTGCTCCAGAAAAATGTAAAGTTTGAGTGGAGTGAAAAGTGCCAAGTAAGTTTTGATAAGTTGAAAGTGTTCTTGGCGAGGCCTTTGTTCTTATAACAGCCTACGGTAAGAATATGTGATATTTAGCGATCAGGTCGTTAAGCGAAGTTTGGATGTGTCCTTATCTCTGAGGTAAGGTGGTAGCTTATGCTTCAAGGCAGTTAGTGCATGAAAAGAACTATCTTACATGATTTGGAATTAAGGTACGCAATGGTGTTTCGTTGAAAATATGGAACGTACCTTTGTGGGAAAAATGTTTCATCTACACGATCATAAGAGTCTTAAGTATTGCCCTCCTAGCGAGAGGAAGCAGCAGAGACAACGTAGATAGATGAAATTGATAAAAGACTATGATTGCGTGATTGACTATCATCCGAGAAAGGCTAATGTAATGGCCGACGCTTTTAGTAGAAAGACAGTGCAAATGCTTCGAGTGTTGAATGCTTAATTGTCGTTGATAGACGATGAGTACGATAGTAAGCGGAAAATTGATAGCGAGACCCGGGTTATTGAATGTCGAGTGCTAGGGCACAAAGAAAGATGAGAAAATTGATGCATAATAAATTCCAGTTAAATGGTAAAGAAGCCGAGGTTCTGAGAGAATGAAGATGGGGTTTTATATTATAAATATCGAGTTTGTGTACCCAATGATAGTGAATTGAAGAAAGCCATTCTAGAAAAGGCACACAGTGGATCTTTTGCTATGCATCCAGGTAGCACAAAGATTTATCAAGATTTAAAGGTTTTGTACTGGTGGTCTATAATGAAAAGAGATGTTTCAGAATTCGTGACCAAGTGTTTAATGTGTCAAAAAGTGAAGGTAGAGCATCAAGTTCCTTCGGGATTATTGCAGCCTATCGAGGAATAGAATTGGAAATGGGACCGAATCACTATGAATTTTGTGTGAAAATGGGTTCACCATTAACGGGGAGGAAGTATATTTCCGGTTGGGTCGTAGTAGGCCAGGTTAGTACAAGTCAGCTCACTTCCCTACCGGTGAGAACCGATTATTAAGCGATAAGCTAAGCGGCACTGTACATCAAGGAAATAGTTCGGTTGCATAGGATTCCAATATCCATTATTTCGGACCGAGATCTGAAGTTTACCTCGAGATTTTGGGGAAAATTGCAAAAGGCTTTAGGCACTAGATTGAATTTCAGCACAGCGTTCCACCCACAGATGGATGGACAATCAGAAAGAGTAATTCAGATTCTAGAAGACATGCTAAGGAGTTGTGTGATCGACTATGAGGGTAGTTGGGATAGACACATCCCTTTAGTTGAATTTGTGTACAACAACAGTTTCCAATCAAGTATTGGAATGGCGCCTTACGAGGCTTTATATGGAAGAAAATGTAGAACACCGTTGTGTTGGATGGAATTGAGTGAAAAGAAAGTGATTGGCCCTAACTTGATACAAGAGACTGACGAAAAAGTGAAAATGATTAGAGAAAGATTGAAAGTGGACACCGATAGACAAAAATCATATGCCGACATGAAAAGAAAAGATTATACGATATGAGGTTGGCAAAAAAGTGTTTTTGAAAGTATCGCCTTGGAAGAAGTTGATGAGATTTGGGAAAAAGGGCAAGTTGTGCCCTAGATTTATTGGCCCTTATGAAGTGATTGAAAAAGCGGGTCCAGTGGCATACCGTTTGGCATTACCTCCGGAATTGAAAAAGATCCATAATGTGTTTCATGTGTCCATGCTACGGAGGTACCAATCAGACCCGTCACATGTAGTCTCTTCGGAAACAATTGAGCTAAGACCAGATTTGACCAATGAGGAAGAGCTAGTAGAGATTTTGGCTAGTGAGGTGAAAGAATTGCGGAACAAGAAGATTCCACTAGTCAAAGTGTTATTGGAGAAACCTAGAGACTAAGGAAACTACCCAGGAAAGTGAAGAAACGATGTGTGACAATATCCTGGCTGTTCCAATGAAGGTAATTTCGGGATAATTTTCTTAAGTGAAGTTGTAACGCCCAAAAAATACCCTAGAATTTTTATAATAATTTTATTATATGTTTAGTGTATAAATCGAACAAAATGAGGATTTTCCGAGACTTGATAAATGATAAAATGAAAATGTTAAATGTTATATGATCGAAAATGAGTATATGTGATTGAGTGATAAATGCTAAATGTCAAATGATAGAACCGGAGTGCTTAAGTGAGAAAGGGTAAAATGGAAATTTGGGAAAAAAGAGGACCTAAGGGATATACAGTTCATAAGGGCATGTAGATGTAAATATGGGATTGAAGTGCAAATAGAAAATTATGGGCTATATAGTAAATTAGGAGAACTTAAGTCCAAAAAATGGATTTTGTAGGCAAACAAAAGCCTTATGAGATTTAATGACTTAAGACCACATTTAAATCTTAGGGAATGCCCATTTGAGGCAAAAACCCATTAGAGCTTGAGAGAGGCTGGGTTTTGTGTGAAGAGGTGAGATTTGATGCAAAAATCAAGCCCATTTGTTCAAGATCTTGCAAGAAGAAGAAATGAGAGAGCTAGGGCATGGGAATCAAGAGATTCAAAGGTAAGAAACTAAACTCTAACCCCTTTTCTCTTGTGTTTGGGTTGGGGAAAACCCAAAATGTGGATAAAGGTGTTTTGTATTGGTTATAAATGGGTTCTGGTATTAGTTTGGATTGGTTTGGTGGAGTGTTTGTAAAAAGGGAAATGTTTGGTTTTTCAAAGGGAAATCTTTGTCAAAAATTTGTCAAAACCCTTGTTCTTTTTTTGGCTATAGATTAAGTTATAATCATCCAAATGAAGTGATTCCAATTGTTAAAGAACCATAAGAGATAGAGCTATAAATATATAGAAGGGACCAGGAGAAAATTGTAGCTCTAAGGCTCTCGAATATGGGCTTAAAGGTGAGTTCGGGTAGCTCACGGGTATGCTTTGTTTTGGGTGTTGTTATGGTGTTTTGGCAATAAGTTGAGTTTCACTCATCCAAATTGAGTGAGTAAAAATTATAGGTAAAATAGACTTCTAGGGGAATTCTTTACTTGAAGGAAATGTCTGCAAATTGTTACCCCAAAGTGTCCAGAAATCTATCAAAATGGAGCTGTAGCTGTGAAGCAGTTTGATTAACGCAAATTGGAGTAGATACGGGGATGTAAAATGCAATAGCAGGTTTGGTTGATCCAAATTAGATGATTCCAATTGGAGAAGAAACCTTAGAACCATAGATGAAAATTTATAGAAGGAACCATTACCAATATATAGAGTTAAGACCCCTGAAATTGAGAATAACAGTAGGTAATCGACCAGTTTGGCATTAAAATGCCGTAACTTGAGTTTGGGTGATCCAAATGAGATGATTCCAACTCCTACTAAAAATAGACTCATAGGGTTATAATTTTCTTGAAGGAAGAATTAGCAAAATATGGCTCATGTGTCCCCAAAAATTTTGCAAGTGAAGGAGTATTTGGTAGACATCAACCCTAACAAAAAAAAAAAAACTCCTAGAATAACTTACTAATATGTGATTGTCATTGTATTTGAATAGGGGCTGACGAGGAGGCAAGCCCGCATTGAAGTCGAGATTCCAAAGATTGGAATCAAAGCGATGATTTTTGGTTTGTTCTCAAACCCTCTCTACATTCTAAAATAATTGAATAATTCTGAGAAATGATTTGAATTTTAGGTATGATTAATGAAAGTGCATATTGATTTGTGTTTGAAATGATTTGTTTTAAGTGATTTGAGACAATTTCTTGTGAAACAAATTTGCATAAGAAAATTGCATGAATGTGAAAATGTTCTATTTGTATAGAAATGTATATATATACTATTGTAAATTGTATTGAATGATTTTAATGTCCTTAAAAGAATGTTAATTGTTATAATTTGAGTTAAGGATAAATTGTTATACCAATAAGAGTTGAACAAACGTACTATTGTGGCATAACGATTCGTAGCCCAGCGGGACAGTATCGGTAGTGTACACCCATATTTTCATAAAACTATGTTTACAGGCTACGACCCGGCGGACCATGCCCGATTGTCGTTTATCCTGTGCAAAGCATAGAGTTAAATTCTATAAGAGCTAAAATGCAAAATGATAATGAGAATGAAAAAGTGCATGATTTATGATACGAATGATTTGTTGCACATGAAAATGCATAGTTTAAGATGACCAATGGTGTAATCGATTAAATGGAAATATATCTTTATGTATGTATTATCTTGCATTGGTCATTTAAAGTCACAAAGCATTGTCTTATGAAATTGCATGATTTGATTTAAGCGAAATAAAGAATCGTATAGAACCACTAAGTATATGAAAATGCCCAGCGTGTTCATTTATCAATGCGCATGTACCAAGTAGAAATGCGGAACAGAGATGCTGGCGCGAGTCACCGTCGAGCAACGGAATTATAAGTAAATGCTCCGTCCCATGCATATCATTCCATTCATGATATTTTGCAACTATTTTGCATTGAATTCAATGATATAAAAGTCTTCATGAGAAGAATATATTTTCGACTAATTTTGTTTTGGATATTTATGGAATGTGTTTTAAAGAGAGGTGAACTCTAAGAATATCATTTTGTAAATGTATTTGAAAATGCATGAAATGCCAATTTGTTAAATGCGTTATTCAAGGACAGTTATGGGCCCTATTTGAATTAAGAATGTATATATATATGTATATATATATATATATATATATATATATATATATATATATATATATTCTTTTATGTCGAAAAGAATGTGATTAGGTCATGTTATCATATACCCATAAATAATTATGTTTTAAATGAATATTAATTATTCATATTAGAAATGGAGTATATGAAATGTGTTTAAATGAAACGAGGTCTTTAAAGAGGTAAAGCGTAACAAAAAACATACAATATTTAAAACAATGCTTTTTTACAGTGTCCCGATAAACTAATACGTACAATACGTATCTATGTATATATTTTTCAATAAATCAATTACAATTCATTGGTCATCTCAAGCTATGCATTTTCATATGCACTAAATCATTCAAATCACAAATCGTGCAGTTTTCAATCTCATTATCATTTTGCATTTTAGCCATTATCGAATTTAACCTATGATTTGATTCACCTGGAATAACGAATCAGAAGCATGAATCGCATGCTGGAGCTAAACTCAACTATCATATATATATATATATATATATATATATATATATATATATATAATATGTACTCAGTTGGTGTACACTACCGATACTGTCCCGTTGGGCTCACGAATGTTCATACCACAATAATTACATTTTCGACTCTTATTGAAATATACCAGGCCTATCCTTAGCAGGTAAACAACATTCTGTATAGTGGTTAAAATATTTTGACTGTTATGAATATGTATTTTATACAAACAAATCATTTCATTACTCATGCAATTTTCATGTCATTCATTTCCCAATCAATCAATTTCTCAAATTTCTTAACTTAAATCAACTTGCAATTCATTTCACAATTTATTTGCCTCAAATCAATTTAAAACAATTCAACATGAAATTCAAACATTTTGGAGATAGAGATTCGAAATAATGAGAGAAAGGTGTAGAACAAACCAAAAAGCTTTGCACTTTGATTCCAATCCTCGGAATCTCGATCTCAGTTCCTGTTTTCCTCTTCGTCAGCCCCTATTCCAATACAATTAAAGAACAATATTATTCATACGTGCTTGTGATTTTGGTTAGGGTTGATTTTCGGAGCTTAATATCGTATTCTTAATCTCATTAGCAAATAAGGGCAATATACAAATCTGGTAAGGTTGTTAGTTTCTCAAACTTTAATCCATCACATAACCAAAATACTAAAATTTTTGCCCTACCTTATAATCCTTTTCCAATAGTACTCTTGATCAACTAAATCATCCCTGAAGGAAGATTAAGTCAAAAAGCTCAAACAACCACTAACACCACATGCATGGACCGTTATTTTCAAGTTTTGTACTCTCTGGACTTTATTACCCAAACATTACTTAAACGGTTTTCAAAATTATGAAACTATCTAGTTTAGTCCTTTATATATCCAATGACATCTATGAAAATTTTCAATTTAAAATTTCTTCTCTAAGGCCCTCAACCACATAACACAAACAGGGCAAAACATTTTTTTTTTCAGGCAATGAGTACCTTTAAAAGCGTGTCACCAAAACCAATCTAATGTTGTCAAAATTAACTGAAACGTGATTTTATTAGCTTGGACCAAGGCCTAACCAACCCCCAAGCACCCAAAATCAGATTATAAACCAATTGGTATAGTTTTTAACTTTAACATCTAGACTATTCTAATTTGCAAAATAGAATCTGCATATAGCTCCACTTTGACAGATTTATGGGCACTTTGGGGTTACAAATTGAATACACTTCCTTAAAGTAAATTATTCCCCTAAAAGTCTAGTTTACCCATAATTTTTGAATCACTTAAATTGGATGAGTGAAAGTCATTTTATTGCCAAAACACCACAACTACTCCCAAAACAGGGCATACCCATGAGCTACCTGAAACTCACCTTTAAGCCCACTTTTGGGATCCTTAGTACTGCAATTTACTCATGTTCCCTTTAAAAATTTGTAGCTCTATCTTTTATGGTTCTTTACCAATTGGAATCACATCATTTGGTTGATTATAACTTAATCTATAGCCAAAACAAGAACAAGGGTTTTGACAGTATTTTCTTTGAAAACCAAACATTTCCCTTTTTACAAACACTCCTCCAAACCAATCCAAATCATTACCAAAACCCATTTACAACCAATACAAAACACCTTTATCCACATTTGGGGGTTTTCCCCCGACCAAACCTGAAGAAAAGGAGTTAGGGTTTAGTTTCTTACCTTTGAATCTCTTGATTCTTCAACACCAAGCTTTCCTTCTTCTTCTTGATCACTTGGAAACCATAAATGGGAAGATCTCCCACAAAAACCTTGGTTTTCTCTCTACCTAGCTCTCTTTTCTCTCCCTTTGCTCTCCAAGAACGAAAATGCACAAATGTGCCTTATCTTAGACCACATTTGGTCTTAATCTCATTTAATGGTTAAAGCCTTGTTTGACTTCCTATTCTTTGGTTTTCAAAATAAGTCCCATTTCTCATTTTTTGACATTTAAGTCTTCTATTTCACTTCATTTAACTCACATTAGCATTTAAGCTTATTCTATTTTTTGCCCTTAGGTCTTCATTTTACAAATTCCAAATTTTCCCTTTACACTTGGGTAAATTCCGGATTGTATATATATATATATATATATATATATATATATATATATATATATATATATATATTTTTTTCGTTCTTAGGATTTAAATTCCAAAAAATTTCCATTTACTTTATTTTATACCCTAAACACATAATAATAATAAAAAATATATATCATAAAAATACTAGGGTATTTTTGGGGCGTTACATCCCATGGCTTCAAGCTTGATATTTATGAATTCTACACTTCTCAATATTTCCAGCGAGTCCAATATCACCCAATTCGGTGTTTAAACGAAAAAGATACGGCCTCGTGAAGTCAAGGGAGGATTTTCCAAAACACCACATGCAGCACCCCTAAAAGTTTCTGCATTTTCAGTCTACCTAATGGCCTCCAATGACTCTAAGATTGATATTGATAGATTCTACTCTCTCTTAGCTTTCCGTAAAGACCAAAATCATTGCATTTGGAGGTCGGATGAGAGAGTTATGATCGTTTGAAGTTAGAAGGTCAAATCTGAATTGTTGATACATTTTGGTTCGCGAGGAGGAGGAAGAAACTATTTAGGCGAAGGAAGAAGGTGAAATGAGCACATTAAGTTGCTTGAGAGTGAGAAGGACAGTGGGCTGGATAGCAAGCGATTTATGAGCCCATCATTGTCCCATTTTCCATTGTTTATATATAAATGTTCTTTAGACATTATAAGGATTCGATTTTGGGAGGGAGAACACCCTCCTTCGGGTTTCTCCTCTCTTTTCTTGAGCCATTCTAGGGTTTTTGATTTTGTTCCTTTTTACTTTGGATTTGGTGTAATAGTGAAGATTCTATCAACTAGAGGACCTCATTAAACCTTGGAACTGAGTTTGGAGCATTCCTCATCTCATATTGTTTTGTATCTCTAACTCTCACTCTCTTCTCATCTCTTTCATTATTATGGTTGTAATAGACATGATTTTGATAGATTTGTGGGTTGTAATGAGTAGTTAAACTTTCCTCTAGGGTTGATTGTTGACAATGATGTTTTGTTTAAATATATTTTATAATGATTTTGTGAATTCATGCTTGTGTGGATGTTAGTTGGTGTAGTTCTTAGGATTAATATGGTTTTAACTAATTAATCCATACTGCGAGGTAGGTCTTCGATCCCCATACTAGGGTATCCTTGGTGATTGATCGGAGTGAATCATGCATGCATTTCAGTGAAAATTCGATGTGCTTTCATAGCTCAATTGCATGATTTACATTCATATTCACTAATATTGAGCTAATCCCCTATACTATAATGTTTTGTAGAACATGGCGATATTGGAATAAAAAAGGAAGCTAAACAATAGAAGAAAGAACCAAAGCAGAGAAAGCAAGAAAGAAGTGCAGCAGGGGAGCCTCGAGTACGCAGTAGCGAGGCACTCCACGCTGCGGCATAGCGCTTCACAGCAGCGTGGAGGTCTACACTACAGCGAACTTGAATGCCAAATTCTGATAGCCTTGGGTATGCCGCGACAAAGGGAGCTTAGGCCAATGATGGGCCAATGATGGGCCCGAATTCTGAGGTATAAAGAGGAAACAATTTTGAGGCAAAAAGGGGGATGGGAGGTAGACTGAACACAAGGAGAGAAGGATAGAGAAAGATTGGTGAAGACGAATTCCGGGAGATCGCGAAGACGACTTTTTCTATATTTCTTTCCTTAATTCATTTAATGCTGAAAATCTTTTAATCTGTAATGAAAATCACCACGAACTAACTCTTCTATATAGGGTTTTGTCAACCCTAACCGCACCATTATGGATTAATACTTTAATTGTGGTTTATTTAATATCGATATGTGTGAGACCCCAGATAAAGTAAAATAATAGATACAGGTTGCAAACTTGGGAATTTCTCTAGATCTCGGATGACGACATGGATCACACCGTTGAGTTCGTCTCGCGAACTTTAGGTACACAGTCGAATTTCATTGAATTCCGAAACAGTCAAAATTTCACGTATTTCGAGGCAAATGGACGAATGAGAAAGTGACATGTGGCATGAGTATTGCATGCCATGTGGCACTTGAGGACAGGGCACTTGGCACATTAGTGGAGGCCAAGTGTCAAGTTTAAATCACGATGCAAGATGTTGATAAGGAAGGGATATGGTGACATGTGGCATGCTGAAGGTCAAGGAAGCATGAGGTCCTACACCTAGTGGGAAGTCTTCTCCATCTAAGACAACTACGGTGGAAATTCCAAGAGAATAAAAGGGAAAAGGGTGAAGAGAAGGAAGGAGAAAAGAGAACCACCGCCTCCGATGACAACAAAGGAGCTGCGCAGCTGAACTGGATCTACGCTTCAAGAGGTAGGGCCTTCCTACTCTGGTTAATAATCTTTTCATTTCAGAGCCAAGGACATGGCTTATGAGGTGTAGCCCTGGTGATGGGCTGATTCCAAAGAACTGACATAACCGTTGTTTATGGGACCTGGGCTGGGGTCCGTGTTTCAGTAGTTTTTCCAACTACGCCTGAACCGATTTTGCCGCCGATACGTGAACTGATATTGATGATCTTGTCAGTATATTGCTCGCTTGAATAACATGCGACAGGTGAATATTGATGTCGATATACTCATGCTTGATATATTAACATGATGCTTGAGATGAAGCATGAATATAATCACAGATGTAGTTTTCGCATGCATGTAACATGAGATATTATGCAATGACATTATCATCGCATGTGCACCCGTACATCGCGCAAATCGCGTGATGCATGAATAAAACGGGTACTCTGACGGTTCCTGCATCAGCGGGTTCAGGGATTTTCCAATAAATTATATCGGAGGGTTGTCCAATAAATTATATCTGAGGCTCATTCAATGAACTCTACTTCCGGAGGGTCAGGGGTCTAATAAAAGGGTTCTCGGAGATGGTCCAATGGTTTGATACTCGGAGGTGGTCCAGCGGATTTAAACAAAAGCTTTGTTTTGAAACAGCTTCATACATGATAATTCGTACGTGTGAGGGAGTCGGTGAGGACTCCTGAAACGGCATGACATAGACATTCATATAGAGATATGCATATTTTATAAGGAATGTGTGAATGATTTTGTGGATTATGTCATTGCATGTGCACTTAAAGCGGGAGTAGCCCTCAGAAGAGACTTTCTTTGCCGCATACCACCTCACGCGTGTAAAAACATTTTAGGTACTGGAGGTACACCAAGAGAAGGCACTTCATGAGGCCTTAGTTGAGAAGAAGGTCAAGGATGGCTTGTTATGTATTTTGTAAAAGTCTGGGTAGAAAACTCGATTTTTGTTATACTGGATCATATCCAACAGAATGTAAGGTGATAAATTGTAATTAAACTCGTTCACATGTTTAATACAATTTGGTAAAGGTTTCCTCTCACCTTTGTTATTTCTCATCGGAATTTAAGACTGATTTTTCGTTGGGCAGAAAAGGGAATTTGGCCATTTCCTTCTGGTATATTGTAGCCCCATCAGTAAGCTTGATGTAGGCTTTTGAATCACCCAAATCGGACCTCTACAGCCCAAGTTATGGCCTTTACCTAAGGGTCCGAGGATGAACCGTGGACGAGCCTATCTAGCCGAACCGAATTCCTCGGGTCGAGTCAGCCTCTCCCGCACGGTACCTGGCCGAGCTCTCTCAAGATGAGATGTGGCCGAGCTCTCCCGCATGAGCCGTGGCCGAGCCTCTTCGCATGAGCCGTGGCCGAACTCTCCCGCATGTGCTAGCGCCGAGCTCTCCCGCATGAGCCGTGGCCGAGCCTTCGCATGAGCCGTGCTAAGCTCTTCGCATGAGCAAGCACCGAAACTCTTCCGCATGAGCCGCGGGTCGAGCTCTCCCGCATGAGCCGTGGCCGAGCTCTCTCGCATGAGCCGTATCGAGCCTCCCACGAAAGCAGGCCGACCTCTCCGCATGAGCCGTGGCCGAGCTCTTCCGCATGAGCCGCGGGTCGAGCCTTCCGCATGAGCCGTATCGAAAGCCTCCCGCATGAGCAATGCCGTAGCCTCCCGCACGAAATGTATCGAGCTCTTCGCATGAGTCATGGCCGAGCTTCCTCGCACGGAAACGCACGAAATGAATTCTGCGGCCGAGCTCTTCCGCATTTGTGCCAACTCGTGTCGAGCCTTCCCCTTCGCACGAGCCCATGAGCCGACCTCTTGTGCCAAGCCTTCCCGCATGAGCTGCATGAGCCGACCTTCAGGCCGAGCTCTCCCGCATGGTCCGCATGAGCCGACCACTGCGGCCGGTTTATCCGCATGAGTCGCGGTGAGGCCAGCCGACCTCCTTGGTCGGGCTCTCTCGCCGAGCTCGCCAAATGCGCTAACTGCAAGATCATAACTTTCGGGTCCGAAGTTCGTTTCACGACTGCACACTCTACTGAAAGCTCTTTCGAGTCTAATCCATCTATATATGGCCCAATATAATCTGAGCTCATATTGTGTTCTAAAAGACGAAAGACGTAGGTGCCTGGCGCAGACGCGCTTGTCGCCATATGAAGCGCCAACTTCGGATGACCATAACTTCCTCGTCCGAAGTCTGTTTTAGGTGTTCTTAGACTATATAGAAAGCTCTCTGAGTCTAGAATCTAACCATATTCCTAAGGATTGCATTTGGTGCTCACATAGTTTCTTAAAAATTGATCATTGCACTAAGTGCACTAATTACTAGAATCTTGAATGAGATGGACTGTTATGTGTCATTTCTTAATAATAGAGTGACACGTGAATATGCGTGAATGAGGCTATTAAATAGCTTGTTGAAGGTTACCTGTGAACAAAAAAAAAAAAAAGACCCCCGAAATTTGGGGTGTCACAACTCTTGGCACGAGTCAGGCTTATAAATACCTAGTGTTGAACACTTGATACTGTCAGCACAGCTTAGGGTATCAGAAAATTTAGTACACGACACTGGGGCTAAATGGCATGGGTTTAGATCATGCATCCATCAGGAATTCTCGTATAAATTGTCGCATGATATTATGCTATATATTATGTGAATTATATGTTTGGTGAATAGTATACAGGAAGTATTGAACACTAGAGTGAGAAGTTAACCTTAGGGGTTCGAAAATAAATAAATAAATAAATAAATAAATTGCTATTGATATATGTAGATGGAAAGTCAAGGAAGGGGACGCAGGGGTCGCCCACGAGGCACACCACCTGTTTTTGATAAGGTGTCTCAGAGAGGCCATGGGTGTCGTAGCCGCGCCATCGCACAGCCGGTGCATTGGGGGACATGGAGGACCGACAACCTCCGTGAGGTTTACGCGGCACATCATCCTCCATCATTTAGGGGAGGAGGGGACCCGATGGTGGCGGACATTGGTTCCAACAAGTTGATAGAGTTTTGGAGGCTATGGAGATTACCTCCAACGCTATTAAAGATCAGCTACTACATTTCAAATTTGTAGAGGCGTAGTCTTAAGTATGGTAGATCAAGTTAAAGCCTCAAGAAATTTTGAGGCAAATGACGTGGAGGAGCTTAGAGAGCTCACGGGCAAGTTTTTCCCAAGATCTCGCTGGGACATAAAGCCCGGAGTTCCTGAGTTGGAAATGGGGGACAATGACAAGAGACTCGAGTACGTGGCTAAGCTTATAGAGTTAGCGCTTCGATGATTGCGGCCTCGCATACGGCCAAGGTGAGGAAGTTCGAGATTGCTCAAGTTGTCCATCCGGTAAGATTTAGACTTCTCCGCAAGACATGGATTCTATGGTCAGCGACAAAATTTTCTGGCCATGTAGAGAGAGATAGATGATGCCCTGAGCATTCGAGATACGGGTGGTGGTGATAAGCTGGCGAGGGTCGGCTCTTTCTTCGAAATCGGAAAGAAGCAAAGGACTTCGTCTAATAAGGGTTTTCGTGATGTGGTCACGGCTGTGGCCAAAGCCGCATCAGGCTCCTAGCCTTGGTCAGGGCCGGTGACATATTATCGTGCCATCGGCTGGACGCCGCGAAGCCGGAATTGCCCGCAGAAGGCGAGGATCGGGGTCATGGGACACCTCAATCCCAGTCATCAGTGGGACACACTCAGACACAATATGTTCCTTCTTATCCTAGCATGGGCGGAGGGCGGATGTCCCGGTCCCGGGGTCGCGATACGGGGCCTGGGTGTTCGCGAGATAGACGGAGAGGCGGGCATGGGTCGAGGTCGAGGCGGGGGACCACGGTCGGGACTTCGAGGACCCGAGGGTGTGGCTGCCGTTACACCAGACGGAGCCCGCAGATCGGAAGTCGGTTATGTCCCAGGGGTATGTTTCTACTCTCGTGCACATGGGGCGGGAAGTATTGTTTGATTATGGTGCATCTCATTCTTTTTATTCTTGCATCTTGTGTAGCCAGATATTTTGTAGGCTTAAGGTTGAATCCTTGGAAAAGCCTCTACATGTGAGTTCTCCACAGGAGTTAGGGTGGGGATTGATCGGATATGTCGGAATTGTGAGTTATTAGAGATCTGCGGGATTCTACTCCGCGATGGATCTTCGGGTGATGGACATATCGGACTTTGATGTCATTCTTGGCGCCAGGGTGGTTAATGACACAGGGTCGTCATTGATTGTGATCGTAGGAGGGTTACTGCCTACACACGGGATGGTATTCGTATTACATTTCAAGGGGATAAGCATGATGCTTTACCTCGGGCCGTGTATGATTCTAGATGGCACGGGCCGGTTAATAAGTTAGCTAGTAAGCCTTACCTTGGAGGATGAGGCAGGACAGGGTTTGAGTCTACCTCGGGTGGTATGTGAGTTTGAGGATGTTTTTCCGGACGAGTTACCGGGATTACCTCCCCAGAGGGATGTAGACTTTGTCATTGAGCTACACCCTGGTACGTCGCCCATTTCTATGACTCCGCATAGGATGGCACCAGTTGAGTTGCAGGAACTCAAGGTCGAATACGAGGAAATATTGGACAAGGGTTTCATTAGGCGGCACTTCACCTTGGGGGCGCTCGGTTACATTTGCTAAAGGTTGACCAACCGGTATTGCATTGACTAAACCGGTTGAACGGGGTGAAAGCGATCGAATGGGCATCCTTTGCCCCGAGGATTGATGATTTGTTTGATCGGGTTGGGAGGCGTGGTTGGCCGCTCTGAGATGATCTGGCGCTGGTACCATGGGTTGGAGTTGGGAGGCGGAGATATCTAGGCGGCATTGGGATTCGGTATGGGCATTTCGGGTTCATGGTGATGCCCTTGGATGACCAGTGCACCAGTGACATTCATGGATCTCATGCATAGGTCTTCCGCCTACTTAGATCCCGGTTTGTGGTAGTTTTGTGGACAATATTTTGATCTACTTTCAGGGAACCAGGGAGGAGGATCATGAGGATCACTTAAGGGTCATTCTCCGAGATGCACGAGAGACCATCAGGTTGTATGCCCAGTCGGCAAGTGTGAGATTTTGGCTTGCGGAAGTGATGAATTTTTGGGACACGTCAGTGTCGAGGCAGTGTGTCGGAATGGAGCCACGAGGAAGGTTGGAAGCTTTTATGAGTTGGGGAGAGGCGGAAATTCGGTCTTTGAGATCTGCAGTTTCTTGGGATTATTTGGATATTACAAGAGGTTCATTAAGGAGGTTTCTCGGCTAGCGCTTCCTATGACTAAGTTGACGCAAGGAAGTCGGAGTTCAAGTGGAATGACGTGTGAAAAGGGCATTCCGGGGTGGCCGGAGGCTTGCCCGGCTACGCAACCTGGTAGTCCGGAAAGGGGCAGGGAGTACTAGAGTGTCTTTGTGATACTTCAAAGGGCCCAGTTTGGGATGTGTGTTTTGATACGGTCCGGCGGGAGGAGTAGTGGCTTATGGTTCTCGACGGTTGAAGGAATCACGGCGAGTACCCACATGACATGGGATTGCGGCCATTGTCTTCGCCTTGAAGATTTGGGGCGCCCGCGCCCACTACGGCCGAGTTAGCTCGGATACAAAAGTCGAAGTATATTTTCTACGGCCAGGACCTGATATGAGGCAACCTTGAGATGGATAAGGGTTCCCCAGAGAGGATTAACCGACTTCACTTTTGCGTTACCATCTGGTAAGGCAAATGTAGTGGCGATGCACTCGGTCGAGGAAATCACGGGAGCATTAGCTAGTATGGCTTCCGAAGGGAGTGGCGGATGCTCGGCGGTGGGACGGTTTGTTCTGATACGTGGCGGGGCTCGGGTGTTATGGGAAGTTTAGTGGCTATGCCTTCCCTCTTGACGGGTGTGATTGGAGTCTCGAGGACGAGACACGAGGAGGTGAGTGTCCATCGGGGGTAGAATACGGTCGGTATGAGTGATGAAGGTTGGGCTATCCACCTTGATGGTGAATCGCCGATTTACAAAGGGGCGGGTTGTGGTTCCCAGGTTGATTGAGTTTGAGGAAGTCCTTCGAGGGAGTTCCGGCTGCTCGTTTAGCGTGCGTCAGGTGCGCGAAGATGTATCGAGATCTTCGTTTACTTGATATTATTGGGCGGGATGAAGAACGCGTTGGGGATTTTGTTCGACGGTGTCTCACATGTCGGTAAGTAAGTAGAGCACGAGGAGGCCCCTCTTAGGCTACTCCGACCATTGGAGGTAAGCGGAGTGGAAGTGGGAGCATGTCGCGATGGACTTTGTGACTCACTTACCCGCGAACATCGCGCCAAAAGAGCATGATGCGGTGTGGGTCATAGTGGAGCCGGCTCACTAAGGGTGGCACATTTCCTAGCCGTGTGGATGGCCTTTACAACTGGAGGAATTACGAGTGTATATCACGAGAGGATTGTTAGGTTACATGGAGTGCAGTATCCATCGGTGGCTCCGGACCCGAGAATCACGGAGTTCCGTACACTCTTGGAAGAAGAGTTTCGGAAAGGCCATGGGGTGCGATTGATGATGACTGCATAATCACGGAGCAGATGATGGATTTCGAGGACATCTGCAGTTTGAGGGACATGTTATGAGCATGCATCACTAGTTTCCAGGGTAAGTAAGGAAGGCTGTTTTGCCTTTTCTAAGATTAGCCTATAACTCCAGCAGTTTGAATTGGCATCTGGATGACACCACATGGGGCATATATGAGGCCATCCCAGTGGTCTCAGTTTTGTTGGGAGCAGAGTGGGAGAGAGGCTCACTTCTGGATCGCGGGCTCCCGATTCTGAGACACCATGAGAAAAGTGGGTGCGATGCTGGAAAAGCCTTCTCATGGCTCCAATGAAGCCAGGAAAAGTTATCATAGATGGCGAAGCGGAGCCCTCCCCAGAGTTTGAGGCGGGTGATCATGTCTTCTTAAAGGTGATGCTAAGAGTGGTCGGATCGGCAAAAAGCGAAACATCGCGGGTTTTGTTGGGCGCCAGTTTTCGAGGAGGGTGGGGAGCAGTTACATGTCGATTAGCATTATGAGTTTATCGGTGTCACGAGGTATTCCATGTCTATGCTCGGTACTCCGGATCGACTCATGTAATGGGTAGGCGAGCTTGTTATTGATGTAGATGGGACCTTCGAGGGAGGGACATGCGTATTATGGATGGCCGAGAAAGTAGGTTTTGCGACGCAAAGCGTGAGAGACTAAGTAAAGTGTTATGGAAGCAGGAGTGGAGGGAGGCGACAAAGGGAACCTAAGGACACGATGCGTACGGATATCCTTTCCTCTTCGGGACCGAGAGAATGCGATGGATTAGTCATTGAATGGTAAAAAGCTGACCCACATATGCATGTGATTGTATGTATAATATTAGTAGTAGTGAATTCGGGACCCGAAATTCTTTTAAAGGGAGGATGTGAGACCACAGGATAAAAGTAAAGCGATAGATACAGGTTGCAAACCTGGGAATTTCTCTAGATCTCGGATGACGACCACACGGATCCCACGCAGTTGAGTTCGTCTCCGAACTTTAGAGCCACACGGTCAATTTCATTGAATTAGAAACGAGTCAGAATTTCACGTATTTGAGGCAAATGGAGCGAATGAGAAAGTGACATAGGGCATGGTATTGCATGCCATGTAGCGCAAGGGCCGGCGCTTAACTTTTGTCGTGGAGGCGAAGTGTCAGAAATTTAAATCATGCATGCAAGATAGTGATAGGAAGTGGGATATGGTGACATGTGGCATGCTTGAGTGTCAAAGGCATGAGGTGTCCTCGCCTAGGGAAGTCTTCTCCTTTAAGGCAATCTGTCGGTGGAATGGAAGGGAAAATAATAAAAGGAGAAAGGGAAGAGAAGGAAGGAGAAAGAGAACCAACGGTTGATTTCTGAATAGAGGAGTTGCGCGATGAATGGATCTACGCTTCCAGAGGTAGGGGTTCTCTCCTGCTGCGGTTAATCTTCATTTGAGCCATGACATGGCTATGAGGTGTAACCACAGTGATGGGCTGGTTGAAGAATAGTTTGACATAAAATGTTGTTGGCGGGGCCGGTTTAAGATTACGTGTTTGTGGTTCCCGGGAACTGGAGTTAAGGCGATTTTACTGTCTGTGATCGTGAATATGATATTGATGATGTTGTTTACGTAGTGTTATTTCTTGTTTGAATAACATGCGGATTGTGTATGAATATTGACGTTGATATACCATGCTTGATATATTAACATGATACTTGAGATGAAGGCATGAATATAAGCGTTGCATGTAGTTTTACGTATATGTAACATGAGATATTATGCAATGACATTATCATCGCATGTGCAATTTACATCGGCGCCAAATTGGGTGGCTGAGTGCATGAATAAAAATGGGTACTCGGAGGAGGGTTCCCCCGGTAACCGGTGGTTCGGAGGATTGTCGATAAAGTGGCTCATGGGAGGGTTGTCAGATAAATTATATCGGAGGTTTGTCAACGAACTCTATCGGAGTTGTCGATAAAGGGTTCTCGGAGAGATGGTCAATGGTTTGATACTCGGAGGTGGTCAATGGATTTAAAACAAAAAGCTTTTGTTTTGAAAGCGAGTTCTCATACATGACAATTGCATGTGAGGGGCCGGTGAGACTCGAAGCGAGGGCATGATAGACATTCATATAGAGATATGCATATTTTATATGAATGTGTGTGAATGATTTTACATGATTAATGTGTGCGTGTGCTTGGGTGGAGTATTCCTTGTAGGAACTTTCTCTCTTGGCGCAAGGCGCTCACCAGGTCGTGGGAAAAAACATTTCAGGTACTGGAGGTACACCAAGAGAAGGCACTTCATGAGGCTTTAGTTGAGAAGAAGGTCAAGGATGGCTTGTTATGTATTTTGTAAAAGTCTGGGCAGAAAACCCGATTTTGTTATATCTTGGGCATTATCCAGGTTTACAGCCAAATGTAGTGTGAGATAAATTGTAATTAAACTCAGTTCACATGTTTAATACAATTTAGTAAAGGTTTCCTCTCACCTTTGTTATTTCTCATTGGACTTTAAGACTGATTTTTCGTTGAGAAACAAAGGTAATTTGGCCCTGTTTACTTTGGTATATTGTAGCCCCATTAGTAAACTTGATGTAGGCTTTTGAACCACCCAAATCGGACCTCTACAGCCCAAGTTATGGCCTTTTTACTCAGGAAAGTGCGAGGAGGGATGGGCGTGGACGAGGCTCATCTGCTTGAGATTGACCTCTTTGGTCGGAGGGTGAGCTCTCACACATGAGAAGTGGTTGAAGCTCTCTTGCATGAGTTGTCTTGAGAGCTCTTCTTCATGAGGCGTGGTGACTCTCACACATGAGCTATGTTGACTCTCATGCATGAGGCCCGATAAGGCGAAACTGCTACGCATGAAGGTAACATCTTGGGCTCTTGCATGAGCGTCTTGACTCTTTGCATGGTTGTGGGCGAGCTCTCTGCATGGCGTGCGAGCTCTTCTGCATGGCCCGTGGCGTGAGCTCTCACATGAAGCCCCAGCCTGCGCTCGCATGGCGTAGTTGAGCTCTTACATGGTTGTGTGGGTGAGCTCTCTGCATGGCAATCTTGAACTCTTACATGGCGACCAGTGGGGCTCTTACATGAGTTGTCTTTGGCTCTCTGCATGGCTGCATGAGCTAACCTCTTGTCTTGAGCTCTTACGCATGGCGCATGGTGACCTCTTGTCTTCGAGGGGCGGTGCACGCCAAACTCCATGGTGACCTCTTGTCTTGAGCTCTTTGCATGGCGGTACGTGGTGACCTCTTGTGCTAAGCTCTTACGCATGGTACACGCATGAGGCGACCTCTTGTCAGCCGAGCTCTCACTGCATGGGGCTGCGTGGGGCGGCCAGAGCTTGTCTTCGAGGCTCTTGCACGTGAGGCTGTGTGGGGTGAGGGGCCCGACCTCCTTGGTGGGGCTCTGGCCAGACTCGGCGGGGGCCAGGCTTCCCGGTTGTGCCCCGACTTAGGACGATCCATAACTTTCTTGTCCAGTGCGGTACTCCCCCACGTTGGTAGACTCACGGAAAGCCCTTTAGTCTATAATCCATCTATATATGAGCTCAATATAATGCGGAGGCTCATATTGTGTTCGAAAAAGAAGAAGAAGCGATGGAAGTCTTGCCATCAGTCTAAAAATGGATTGGCTGAAAACGTATTCGTATGGTATGAAACGGGATGATATAATATATTAAGAGTAAGTTGAGATGTTGTGAGAACATAGAAATCTCTCAGGTCTAGGGGTCCGAAACCATGCTTGGGGATGGAATTTGGTGCATCAAATGGTTTTATAGAAAAGGTAGTCATTTACTTCAATTTTCAGTACTAGGTATCTTGAATGGAGATGGGCATTATATGTCGTGGCAATAATAGGTGACATAGAGTGGGCTGCTCATTGATATTTGCATTAATAACATTTAAGTTCTTACTTGTGTTTCGCAGATACAAATTTGGAGGTGTCACAATATAGAATTTTCTATGGTGCTTTAATTCTGAATTTATCACATATTATTATTTGGCCAATTATGGCATTACTTCAAAACCTAAAGATGGTATCTGAGAAGATGACTCCTCCGGACATGGGTAAAACAACGCTTGGTCAATCATGGAATAGAGATATCTCGCATTCCAAGTGTAGCACTAGGGTTTTCACATTCATGCATCTCAAAGTCAAGGGGTTGAAGCAGAGATGCAATACACCTCACTAGCGAGATAGGCAGTTATATCTCGAGAGAGAATATCTTGTAGGCACAATCAACCCGCTAACATAAAGCATATGGAATATTAAATAAATGCACTATTTAGGTAAAATCCATTAGGTGTGTGTTCAATGGACCAAAAGACATATACAAATTTATGACACTATTACCAAAGGACTATTGTCTAGTCCCCATCAATAATACCATGAAACTTGTTTGTTATATTTCTTTACAATTATAATGATTCAAAGAGTTTTTCTTAAGAGTAGATAAATTTCTTTCTGGTTTTGATCCATGATTCTGCAAGTATACAGATCGAACAAGTAATAAAGTGGATTTAAGTCCAAATATAGATCCATGGGGATCACCAGGAATTTCTGATCTAACTTCCTTCTGCATGAGCTGCTCAAAACTCTGCTGTTTGGACGTGATTTGATTGGTATAATCTAGGCCCTTTAAAATAATAAAAGAATAAAAAAGATATTTAAACTAAAAACAAAATGAAATAATGCTTAAACTAAAATAAAAAAAAAAAAAAGAAATAAAATTTGAAATTAGGTTAGCTTTTAAAGGAGCATTGAAAATACAAGCGTGTGAAACATCAATTCTACTTGAGACTACTCGTAGCTTTACTTCATGAACCTGATTTAGAATCCGTCCAGGAAGAATGTGGCAATGCCATGTGGATCTCTCCTGCCTTGACACATTTCATCATCCTAATCTTCCACACTGTTTCTTTCGAATCACGAGGAAGGATTATATAACTACTTTTTAATACGATTTGCTAGTATGGAGTGTTTTTTGCTTTTTCAATTCTTCATACCGAACATGGGCCAGTAAACCGCCAGCTCTAAGACATAGGCAAACATGGGTTTACACTATCTTGGTTTCTCATCCTCAAAATTGGAACGGTTTCATTCTTTCCTTGATTAGATCCTTGCTAACAAGAGTTGAACTAACGTTCGAGATCTGGTGAACTCTACGCTCATTTAATTGATAAGTCATTCAACTCTTTCTCGGTTCTAGTGAGAAAGAAGATTTATCGATTATAATTCCTGAGCCATTAAGATGTCTGATATTGGGTTCACTTACCCTTGAGATATTGTTGATACTCTCGGGAATGCCTTCTACTGTGTCACTTTCAGGGAGGGGCCTCACGGAAATCGAGCATGAAACAATCCTAGCCACAAGTATAGGACAACGATATTTGGATCATATGCAAAATAAACAAAACCTGATGGGTGATTCAAGGCGAAGTTCGGTAGACTCGATAAATTTACGCCCGAGAAAAGATAAATTCTAACAACGAGTAATTTCAGCGAATTTGGGTTTCTAAATTACTTCATTACACTAACGGTAGCTCCACTGATCAAAGAAAGGGAACTCGCACATGTCAAAGCTGGAGGGTTCGAATTCCAAAATTTGTTTGGACTTAGCGAAGACAGTCGGTAATTTGAAGAAAATAACATTACATTCGCGGCTTCAACTGGCAAACTAACATCCGGATCAGTCAAAATGAAACTAACAATCTACTCTAATCACAATCTAAAATACTTGACAAAACAAAGAAAAGCGAGAAAATTAAAAATACCGCGAGCGCCGGCTGCAGGACTTCTCTTCCCCAAAATTTTTGAGAAGTGCTCATGATGCGACTGCGTATTTATAGGGTTTAGAAGTTGGAGCCCTAACTTGATACACACATTTTGGATTTCAGATAACTGGCCCATTTTTGTTTTTGTTCATGTAGCGAGCTTCCATTGCGTGGTAAAAACGCGCGACCGATGTCGAGCTTTCTGCATCGCGTCAGCGACTTCAACTGTTATCTTATGGCTGTTTTGATGTCGCGACTTCGTCATGCGTCGCGACTTCACCTTTACGCATTGTGATCTCTCTTTTGGTCGCGACCAATCATACGTCGCGACTTAGTTTCTATTCGATACGTATTTGAAACTTTTATCGGTCTCACGACTTGCCTTTATCATCCATTGGATCTGATGTCGCGACAGCTAAATGACGTCGCGACCCTCTCTCCTTGTAATTGATGTCGCGACCACTGAATGACGTCGCGACTTCACCTTTCTGTATTGTGATCTCTTTTGAGGTTGCGACTTCAATGTTATGCTTATGAGCTCTTTTGATGTTGTGGAAGCTTTTCTTTTGTCGTGACTTGTCTTCAACATCTCTTGGATATGATGTCGCGACAGCTAAATGATGTCGTGACCTCCATTCTTTGCAGTTGATGTCGCGACTACTGAAGGACGTCGCGACCTTCTTACATTGTAACTGATGTAATACGCGATACTATGTTATCGTACCATAATACCTTGCGGTGATCTAGCCTCGAAGGCGTGCGAGCATCTTGATTCGGTGTTTGATATCTACGGCTGTTTCTAGCGCTTCGTGACCTCTATGTTCGATCTCTTTGAAAATATTTATGCAGCTTCTATTCGATTATCACGACACGCATGTCTCTGCTTCCGGAATTTCAGTCTGTCGCGACCTCGAAGTGGTGTCTCGACATCATGCCTTCTTCCATTAATTCTTGGTCGTGATTTGGGTTTACGTTCTGCGACAGTGTTATTCTTTATATGACGTCAAGATGCGACATCAAGTCGGCTTTCTTTCCAAAATTAGTTCGCGACTTCTTTTACTTGAGAAGGCTGTTCTTGTGGCTTTGTAGAGCTGACTCGGCATCGCGACCTCATGGTGGTTGCGAGCATCGTGCTTTTCCTATCTCCTTTTTGGTGTCGCGACATATCGCACATTAGATGTCATGACGAGACTCCCTCATTTAGTACTTCTTTTAATCGACGAGTCATTTATTTTGTCTCAAAAGCGCAACATTTCCAGAGTCACAACCTCACTTGTTCATTCTTAGGTTCTTCCCCTCGAAAGCGGAATTGTTGATCGCCGTGACTTGAAATTGCTGGAAGCTAGCATGGCTACTGTCGCGTGGCTTAAATTCAGTTTGACTTATTGTTACTTTGGTGATTTCTTATGATTTTGCTAAAATTTAGGATTTTATCTTTGTATTTTCCACTGCAGTGGAATTTGATTCAATTGGCCAGTTTTTACGCTTGACAATTCAACGTTATTCTCATTATAAACTCGAGAAAAATGGATTAAAAATCTCATGAGTTTTGGACTCATAAAATTCCCCAAACTTAAAATTTTGTATCCCCAAGCAAGAAAAGAAGAAATTGTTTATCACCTCAAACAAATAAGCTTAGAAAATTTTAAAGAGCTTGTTTTTCTGATTTATTCCATCTTTCTCATTCCACCCTTCGATGCAGAATTAGAGATATCACTATTATTTCAAATTTTGAGTTTGATGCAAGAACAAGGCATGATGTACTCTTATTGCAAAATTTGCCCGATAAACTAATGTATTTAACGGAGTTTATTTAACAAGTCTTGTTAAATGTGTGTGTGCAGTCGTCAATCCTTTTGACTTCATGTTGAATTTGATTAATCTTAAGGAGTTTTCTTGGGCGACATCAAGAGTCCCATATGCTTGTTTTCATATTGATCTCCGCTCATGTAAGGTAAATTCAACCTTCAAAATCCAATGAGGTCTTTTAGGCTTGTAATGTTGGGCTTAGGTGATTGGGTAGATAATGGAGAAAAATTTAAGGTTATCTAAGTACCAGTTCCATCTTGTCTCTACATTGTTGCCTCAACTTTCTTCATTTTCTTCTTTGTTCCTTTCTTATTCTCCTTAATCTGCTTTGATTCCTCTTTTTGAATTCTTTTTTAAACAGAATCTCAACTTCCATATATTACTTGATTCGACCAATTCCCTTTGTTCTTTAACTCCTTTGCCTTTATTTCTCTAAGATTTGGAATAGTGCAATGTTTTGTCTTCAGCACAGGCTTTCTATTACTCTTAGAGAACTTTTGGGCTAGCAACTCAGTACCGAGTTGGCATTAGAGGTACTAGGTGTTAAAACACCCCTACGAGCTTAATTGATTCGAAATAGGCCACAAGACAAAACTTATTCCTTATTTCACTAGCTTATGCTTCTTTACTTTTTCAACCCCTTCTTGTCAAAATTTGGGGATATTATTTCTGAAACTTCATTTCTTTCCTTTCATACTGGCTTTCTGTGGGCTTTGAGGTAGGATGAAATTTGGGTTCTTTTCTTGTGATTTATTGCAGCAGTGATTTTGAGTTTTGGTGCTGTTTTAATTGAAAGAAATCAGAAGCTTGTTGGCTTTCAAGTGGAACTAGAATATGGCAACATATTTTAGGATTAAGACTTAAAGGCTCAGCTGCCCCGGGATGACCTCTATCATTTCTTGTGGAGTTCTGTTTTCTTTGAATTTGCCTCAGTAAATAATCGACTCAAGGTTCTGAATTTGGCTGGACTCTAAAATCTTTAGATTTCCCAGAAGGAATAGTTTTCCCTAAATTCTGTAAAGGTTCATAGGTTTTGTGTTGGAATAATGTATTATTTCTTCAAGACTTGTACTTATTCACTATCTACTTACATTATTTTAACCAAGTATTTTTGTTATCGACAATAACGAATTTTAATTTTGCAACTAAGCTGAATTTAAAGCGAGCGATAAATACTCTAATTCAATTTCTTTATTCATGCTTACGATTTGCGATTATTTGTGTTTCAAGTTTATCTCCCTAGTCAAACTACTTCCAACTAGTTTCCAAGCAAGCTATAAAATAACAATAAAATCTAGCTATGACAACGAGCATTTCACTTTTTCACAAATTTTCTTGTTTATTCATACGGTGCGGTCTGACAGGTTGAGAACAAGCAATCGAGGAAAGAGGGGAAGAAGGATAAATCAACGGGAAGGTCTATTTTTTTTTTTCTTTTTTGAGGGACGAGCAAAAATGTTGGGAGGATCCAGATCAAGAGTAGCCAAACTAGGATTGAATTTGGGAAATTTCATTTCAGTTCTCTTAACCTTCTTGTCCATTTTACACTTTTCTATCTGTTCTTGAGGATCAATTCATTTGTGAGATCAATCTTTCTTGTTCGCATCATCCCTGCCCATGCCCAAGAAAATTAAGTAGTGTTTCCATTTCGGGCCATGACTTCTAGTACTAGACGTATTATTGTTGATCAAATCCAAATTTTCAGTTTACTTTTTCTTTCTCGAAGTGCATCTTTACTGAATGCCTTTGACTTCGCCTTCATCCTTTGCTCGAAATCTGAATTACTGACATGCTAGGAACTCAATCTCATTCGCTCCTAGTCATGGCTTATCTTAATCCTTCTTTATGAGTTGAGAGTTGAGAATCACGATCATGCTGGGATTAAGCCAGAATGATTCATGGCTTTAGCTCTTTTTAACTTCTTCGATCTTGATTCTTTCCTCCATTTCAAATTTTCCTTCCTTGTCTTAGATCTTCTTTTATCTCGCTTCTTCCCTTCGCTTTTCATTCTCTTCTTCCCATCATGGATCTTTTCTTTCATCTAAATTTCTTCATATACTTCTTCTTCTCTTCTCGCTCATCTCCTCTTCCCATCGTTGATCCCTTCTCTTCAATTTTTCATAAACCTCTCTCTCTCGAACTTTTGCCGGAGGGTTCCATCGTTTTCCCTTCTTCCATCTTCTTTGAATGAATTGTTATTTCCATTATTCTGATTATTCTCCCGGCTCCCCTGTAGCTTTCTAATTTCTGCCCTCTAAATCATCTGCTTTTATAGGGAGAGCTAGCCATGGGGTTGAGAAATCTATTATCTTCTGAGCTTCTCATCCTATGGAACATAAAATATTCCCTTCGATGTGCTTTTCATATTTTCTTCTTTCGTTTCCTCGCCACCGAAGGTTTCTTCTTCCCAGATTATCATTTTCATCCCTTGAATCTCAAGCTTACTATGACCTCTTTTCTTTTGATTTTGCCCCTTACTTACTCCCGCTCTTCGTGGTGAAAGTGGTGACACATTTTAGTAGCATTCTTCTTCTTCTTCCCACGTTCCTTTCACACCAAATTTCTCATGCATAACTCAGGATAATGCCAGACGTAGGATCAAACCTCTTGGTTCCCTTCATGGTACCTCACAGAATTTTCAATAACCTGCCCAAAGATCAATCTTGTACCCCTTCAGCATGGCATAGAGAAGGATTGCTTCTTGTTCTCTTACTCGTGCGTGATCGCTTGGTAGGACCATACGCATGCTAGGAAGCAAAACCACTTCGCCTCTTCGGTCAAATCTCCCCTACCAGTATTCCGCTTCCTCCTTTTCCTTTCTTCCACCGCCCTTTCCGCTTGTCAATTTTCGCCATCTTCGCGGTTAGGTTGTTCACCAACTTCTTGAATTTTAACCATTCTTTCGCCCCTTCCATTCCATATATTTGTTAATAGCCTCGCCCATAAGGCACCCAAACTCCTACATAAATGTGAGCCTCCTTCCTCCAAACCAAATCATCAGATTTAAAATTTTTAACATCTGTTTGATAACCAGATTTTTGACAGCTATGTTAATTCTCCCCACCCTCAGCTCTCATCAATTCTTTCGAAAGGAGAGATGAGTTGGTTAAAGCCTCTTTCTCCCACAAATCCCTTTCCGCATAGTGCTGCCTGCACTCCGAGAGTTTCTTCCGAGACCCAACTTGTCTTCTCCCTTCTTCGCTGTCTTTCTTTCCTTTTCCTCTCAAGGTTTGTAACCGGTCAACTCGCTGTTCCGATGGCCCGCTTCTCCTTCGTGTTCCGGGATGAATCCCCCCTTCGGTTCGAAAGCATACTCCTCCATGATTTCCTCGCTCGCATTTGGGACGAGGGTCAATGTCCGGCTGTCAGAGAACTGAATGTTTTATAAAACAGTTCTAATTTAGGCTTAAACAACATAAACCCATAAATATGCAGATGAGTGTCTGTATTTGGTCAAGAGTTAAGACAGATGAGTGGAGTTTCAAATAGCCAAATGTAATCAATGATTATTATGAAGCCTTGTTATTTATTGTCAGAACAATTACTCATCTCCCCCTCCCCTCCTCTCAAGCATTACTGTGTGTCGTTGTCAACTGAGGCAAAACAAAAACCGCCCAGTTCATTTGTACCTTAATATGTTCATATTTGTTATTGAGTCATTTGATCACATGCAAACTGCTGAGGAAGATTATGTTATCATCGTAGTCAGCACATCCGATAGTTTTCAATGAAGTTTGTCACTCACCCACTCTTTCTTGAAGTGAATTGTCTTTGTCACACTCCCAAGCCTGTCATAGACTCCCATCCCCATCATCACTATTATTAAAAATCTGGTTCAGACTTAGTCTCACATGCCCTAAATTTGATGATCAGACAGCTTTTCACTCCTTATTAATTTGCACATTCTTAGCATCTATTTAATCATTCCTACACAACAATTCAAAAATGTATTCTATTCAATTTTTTCAATAATGCATTCTATGTAGGGAAAAGTACTCCCTTTTCGAAGTTGCTCTCATCCTCGTGAAGTGTCGTGAGTAGTCCTAGAGCTTGTTCTTCTCGCCTCGAGCCATTTGATTCTACATCTCGCATATTGTACACCCAAAAGGATTAAATTAACTGATACTAACTCAGCAATTTCTAACAAATCATGACTAGAACTAAAAAAAATTCAAAAACGCGTAATAATAGAAAAATTTAAGTTCATATAAAGAAATTAAAAATACTATATAAGCTGCCTCCTATGAGCTCGCCCGCTTTTGAGTTTTTTTAGTCGGACTAGCGTTTTTAAGCTTCAATTCACTAGTCGAGTTCTTCCTTTTCTTTCTCCCCTCACAGATATGCCAGCTTCCTTTTTGCCCTCATTAACTTTGAATTCTTCCCGCACGGCTCCCAGTGTTACCTGCCTCCAAAGATAGTACTGGACACCACCGTAGATATGGTCCACTCCGATTTTGATTTCACTTTCCCGGAAATAATCTTAATCCGAGCTTAAACAAGAAGACCTTATCCCTTACTTCCGAATCTCTTTTCTCTAGAATCCTGATCATGCAATTTCTTTGTCTTGTCCTTGCATATTCTAGCATTGCTCACAGGTTTCTGCCGCTCTTCCAGCCATTCAGCTTGGAGAAGTCTCTTCCCTGCAATCTTGAAACTAAGTTCGCTGCTTCGATGGTCCACGGCTTTGGAAGCCCGCCTCAAGAGGGAGACATGGTTTTCCAAAGACAAGTCTCGTATGGGGGGACATTCCAATGGGAGTTTTAAAAGCAGTCCTGTATGCCCAGACTGCATCATCAAGCTTCAAAGACCAATCTTTTTCTCATGCTAGGAACTCACAGCTTCTTTCGCACTTTTATTTCTCCGCTGAAATTTCAAATATTTAATTGCTTTGAGGATGACAAGCCAAGCTCATAATGCTTGATACCATATTCAAGCCATGAGTTTGTCAAACACCTTATTTGCAAATGGCTTCCTATCACTAATTATAGTTTTGGGTGTCCCAAATTTGCTGAGAATATTTCTTTGTAAAAACCCTTACTAAATCAGACAAGTATCATTCTTAGGACAAGTCGTCGTTTTTACCCATTTTGGATACATAATCCACGGTTAGGAGTATGTATATATTTCCAAATGAAACTGGAAAAGGCCCCATAAAATCTATTCCCCATACATCAAACAATTGCACCACCAGGATACCTTGCAGGGGCATCTCATGCCTTTTGCTGATATTTCCCATTCTTTGACCCATCACACACCCCATCTATCTCAAACAAGCCTCTTAAAATCGTAAAGAAAATCCCGACCGGAATTTTGTGGGTCGCTTTATCTCCTACAAAGTGTCCTCCATAAGGTGATGCATGACATTTTGTAAAAATCTTGCTTTGCTCACTTTCGTACACATCTCCTTATAATCGACGCCTCCTTTAAACAAATATGAATCATCCTGCATGTAGTACTCAAGTATCGGCCTAACCCTTTTTCTCACTGGTAATAATTCCTGTGGCATCATTCACAAGCTATGAATTCACAATATCAAAGATACTGCAGGATTGGAGGACAAATTAAATAACTCGTCATCTCGGAAAATTTTCTCGCTATTTCTCTTCCCTTTTCTTACGTTGTTCTCCCTACTCTGACAAGTGATCGCCTATCACATTGTCACGCCTTCTTGTCTTTAATTTCTAATCAAATTCTGCAAATAATAATACCCACCTGAACAATCTTGGCTTTGCTTCCTTCTTTACCATTAAATATTTAATTGCTGCATGATCAGTGTATAACAACATGGGACCCCAAAATATATGGCCTGAATTTTTCACATGCAAACACTATTGCCAACATCTCCTTTTCAGTAGTAGAGTAATTTTCTTGTGCTTCATTAAAGGTTTTGCTAGCATAGTAGATGGCCTTGAACATTTTTTCATCTTTTCTGTCTCCACACAGCCTCCTTATTGCAAAATCACCGGCATCACACATGATCTCAAATTGCCCAATATGGTTTTGCCATGATGGGAGCTTCCACTAGTCTCATTCTGATTTCTTCAAATGCTTTTTGGCAGGATTCATCAAAATAAAACTTACTATCTTTCTCCAAAGAATCGCATAGTGGTTCAGCAACTTGAGAAATCTTCGATAAATCTTTCTATAAAATCCAAAGATGCTCCCAAGAAACTTCTCGATTCCTTTCGATCGTAAGTGGTGGCATTAGGGTTTCTTATAATTGAAACCTTGCTTGGTCTACTCAAGCCCGTCGTTAAACCATGCCCAAGACATCCCTTTTTGTAATCATAAAATGGCATTTTTCCCTACCCAGCTAGATTTTTTGTCTTTGCACCTTGAAGTACTGTCTCCTGTGTTATGTGCATTGCTCAAAACTGGATCCATATTAATCGGTAAAATCATCCATGAAGATCTCCATAACTTCCTCGCTATATCGAAAATATAGACATCATGCATCTTTGAAGGTACCAGAGCATACACGCTCCAAATGGCATTCTTCTTCTAAAAAGGTATACTGTAAATGGGCATGTAAAGTGGTTTTCTCCCTGATCTTCAGTAATAGCTATTTGGTTATATCCGCAGTATCCATCAAGAAAACAAAATGAGGGCCCCCGCCAACCCATCTCAAAGATTGATCGATAAAAGGTAGGGGAAAATGATCCTTTCAAGGTGATTCAATTCTTTCTCGAATGATACAAACCCTCCATCCGTCACGCTTCAGTGAATAAGTTCATTCTTTTTCATTTCTCGACATGTTGAATCCACCTTTCTTGGGAACCACATGTACCGGGCTCACCCAAGAACTGCCTCACGGATATAGCATTATGGCAAACCCGCATTTAACCATTTCGTAACTTCTTTCACAACTTTTTCATGACTGGTTCACTTTCCTCGATGCTCAACGTAAGCTACAGACATCTTCCAAAGAATATTTTCACAAGATACAAACAGGACCGATACCCTTCGGGATCTTCACTGACTAAGCGATACTTCCTTGTATTTCAAAATTACCAAGAATCCGTTTCGCCTTCGCCACGTAAATGACAGATAACCGGTTTTTCCTTTATGGCTCTAAACTCATATTTCAAATGATCAAGCAACTTCAATGTTAACCCTTCGCACTAGTTTCATCCATGAGTTTTCCTGTTTGGTCGCCACTTCATTCTGACTGCTTTCTCATTTATACTCGAGATCAAGCCATTATTAAACAATTTAAAGGCGTAACTTCACAATCAAAGCTCAAGGTAATCGAAAATTCATCTCACTTCATCGATGTAGTTTTCAATGATACAATCAAAATTCACTTCATCATTGAGAAGGCTATTGCTTCTTACAGCCATACAACTATCTTCCTCTACATTAGGATGTTCCAGACTCCTATTAATATTAAAATGCACTGCTTCATTCCTAACCCTAAGTGTCGGGCTTCACCTTCGCACGTCAATCATAAGGCAAACTCCCGCTGCTGGGCAAAGGTCTTCCAAAGAACAGAGGAACTTTGGTGATCTTCCTCCATCTCATGATAACAAAAATCTACCGGAAAATGAATCTTCCCCAACCTTGACGAAAGTACACTTCCGCACGCCCTCCTCGGGTTGTGCCATTGATCTATTAGCCATCCGTAAAGTAATTCGTCGGCCAAGTTAGTTCCCCCAAACCAAGTCTCGCACAACCGATAGAGGCATCAAATTTATACTTGCCCGTAGAGTCACATAAAGCTTTCTTGAACTCACATTTCCCTCATAGAACAGTGGAATAGTGAAACCGCCAGGTCTTTTCTTCTTTGCTGGAGCTTGTTTGATAGTGGCACCGCAGATGAAGCGTCAAGTTAACTATACCTCCTCGCCTATCTTTCTTTTCGCCAAAGACCTCCTTCTCGTAAATTTGATCAAAGAGGCATTTGACTCCGATCACCTCTCGCAAATGGATATTTATTTCTATTTTCTTGAAAATATCCAAGAATTTAGAAACTGCTTTTCTCACTAAGTCTTCGTGGAATGGCGCCGCAGAGCAGCCGGTACTCCCTTCTTTTTCTCTCGTCATTTCTTCCTTTCATCTGCTCAACAAGTCGTTTCTCTTCTTTCTTTTCGTTTCTTTCTTCTTTCGCCTCATTTCTGCTTATCCGCCTTTCCGTTGTCGTCAAATCCTCCCCCACTTCTCAATTGAATTGCCATGCCAGCTCTCTGGGTTCTCTAGTGTCAATTAGTGGACGTTCCCTTGTTCTCGATTAAGCATACAATTGCCCTTACTTGTGTCTCCCAGATGCTGAAGCACTAGCATTCTTCTCTCGAAACATCCGGGTATCGTACTTTGAAAGTTTCCAAGTCGGCAGTTTCATCATGGAATTGTAATAGCTCTTGTTATCCCCCATGAACTCCGCAAAGATTTGCTCCTCAAATGGTCGGTTCTCCTTCGACCCCGGTATTCATTTCTACACCCTTCACCTTCGCCACGCTGAACTTTATATCGTTGAGTATCCAGCTGAGATGCTACCTCGCCTTTGGCCATGGCCCTCCGCCCATATGAGAAATTCTCATGTCTCCTCGTTGTCGATCAGAGTGTATGGGCAAAGCCAGATTTGCTTGAAATGATAACTCCTCGGGCTTGCTCACGCATTTCAACCTCCTTAGCCATAAGAATCTTCTTCGCTGGCACATCATCACTTCTTCTCATCAATAATTCTCTTTCATCGCTCCTATTTCATGAGCAAAGGTGCATTTCTCTTTGTTTATCCATCCCATGCATTATGTAGCATCCAACTTAGCCTCCATGGTCGCCATCTCGTCACTCCATGACCCTTTTTCCTTTGTTACTACCTCTGAAAACTCAAATGGAGCTTTCATATTGCATTTTGCCAGGTCCTTCACCCATTCTCTACTTCTTCAGCACTTTTTCGCTTGAATGCCCACAACACGATGAAGTACCCAATACCCGATGTATCATTCAATGACACTATATCCATCCGGGCCTCAAGTCTATTCCATGCATTGGGCACCTCTTCGCCACCTTGAATATTTCCTGCGATTACATGTGCTCTCATCTTCCCTTTGTTGGAATACAATTATCTCTCTTCGTCTCTCTGAAGTGAGAGATGGGGGAAAGAATCTGCCTAAGTAAGCTTCTACCAACTCTTCCCAAGTATCAACAGATCCATATGGTAATGATTCATACCATGTGGCTGCTATATCTCTCAAAGAAAATGGGAAGAGATGTAGTTTTATCACCTCTGGTCTCACACCGTTCAGCTTCACTGTATTAGCCATCCTGAGAAATCTTCCCTGTGTGCTCATTCATCTTCGGGCAGATGACCAAGAAACTGATGTTGCCGAACCATTTTAATTAAGGTCTGCTTTAGTTCAAAATTGTTTGCATCCACCGTAGGTCGCCTGATTGCAGTAATCTTCTTGAATAATAGCCTCCAGAAATCCTCCATTGTACCAAAGACGTGGGGTCTTTGGTCGCCGTCCTCTCGTTCTTCTCGCTTGGTCATGTATCTCTCTTCGCCATAGCCGCTGCTTTCGCTTCTTTTGTCTTTTCTTAAGCTCCCCGAGCCAAGTTTCTTCTCCACCAAAGGTTCACTGAATCAGGCTTCCATCCGCTCCTATGCATTAAAGGCTTTTCCGAAATAAAAGCATACCATATTAATGAGATTAGTCAAACCTAATAAATATTTTCAACATGGCTTGTTAAAAATTAGTGACTAATGTAGTCACGCCAAAAGCTACTATTCTTTTCTTAAAAATGTCCAAATTAGTATTTCCTTCTTTCGTCAGAATATTGATCTAATTAATTCTTTCGATCCTCGGCAACGGCGCCAAAAACTTGTTCACGGACCAAAAGACATATACAAATTTATGACACTATTACCAAAGGACTATTGTCTAGTCCCCAGCAATAATACCATGAAACTTGTTTGTTATATTTCTTTACAATTATAATGATTCAAAGCGTTTTTCTTAAGAGTATATAAATTTCTTTCTGGTTTTGATCCATGATTCTGCAAGTATACAGATCGAACAAGTAATAAAGTGGATTTAAGTCCAGATATCGATCCCACAGAGATCTCAAGAATTCTCAATTAACTACCCTGACTACTCAAGCTCTATACTATTTCGGGACGATGATTTGCAAATTGATATATCCCTAGCAAACCTTAAAATAATGAAAGAATAAAAGATATTTAAACTAAGAACAAAATGAAATAATGCTTAAAAACTAAAAAAAAAGAAATAGACTAGTCATTAGCTTTTTAAAGAGAGCATTGAAAATACAACCGCTGCGGAAACATCAATTCCTCGCACTACCAGAGCTTTACTTCATGAACACTTATTTAGAATCCGTCCAAGGGTGCTGAATGTATGCCATGTGGATCTTCCACGACACACATTTACCATCTACCTTCCCCGCTTTCTTTCGAATGCAGAGGATTAGATAACTACTTTTAATCCGAGTTGCCTTGTTCTGATTATTTTTCTTTTTCAATACTTCATACCTCGTAATACATCGTAAACCTAGCTCCTAAGACATAGTGTACATGTTTATTAATTACACGTTTTCTCAATCTCAAAATTAAATGTAAATGCCTCTTTCCTTTGATTAGATCCTTGTTAACACGGATTGAACTTATCGTTGAATCTTAGGTGAATCAGTCATTTAATTGATAAGTTTATCTAACTCATTCTCTGCTTTCAAGTGAGAAGAAGATTTATCGATTATAATTCCACAAGCCCATTAGATCCTAATATTAGGTTCCCATACCCTTTGAGATATTATTCTTCATCACTCTCGGGAATGCTCTGTGTCACCGTAGGGCCTCCCGAAATCGTAAAGCATGAAACAATCCTATTATTGCATAGACACCGATATTTGGATCGTATACAAAAATGAACAAAACCAGCTAGTTAATTCAAGACCAAGTTCAAGACTTCGATAAATTTAAAAGATAATTCTAACAACAGAGTAATTTCAACGAAAGCTGGGTTTCTAAATTACTTCATTACACTCAATCCGTAGCTCCTCGATCAAAGGAACCATCAGAACCGAAACCCAGTTCGAATTCCAAAATTCGCTTTGGACTTCAAACTAACCAGCACTTCAGAAGAAAATAACATTCCGCATTCAGCCAACTTCAACAACCAATCGATCCGTAAATTCAAATGAAATAACAATCTACTCTAATCTAATCTAAAATAACAAAGAAAACAAAGAAAAAGAAATTATAGTGTCGGTAAAATACAGCCTTCTGGCCACCCATTCTCTTTCTGTCGCCAAGAGCTCTTTCCTCTTAGCAAACACAGATATGTGGTTTTCGGAAGCTGGCCCAATCCTCGATGCAATCCTTATTTGTGGATTTCAAATAATCGCCCATTTGTTTGTTCATGTCGCGACTCCATTTCGTCGCGACTCTTCACTCGATGTCGCCGATCTCTCTTTCAATGCCGACTTCACCGTTTCGCTTATGAGTCGCTTTTGATGTCGCTGACTTCAATCATAATGTCACACTTCACCTTTCGTATTGCGGATCTTTTGAGGTCGCGACTTCAATCATACGCCGCCACTTCGCTCACCGCCCGCAAATAAACTTTTATCCGTCGCAACTTCTGCCTTTATCATCCATCGGGATCTCGATGTCGCACCACTCAAATGACGCTATGACTCTCTCCTTGTACTGATGTCGCCGACGACTCAATGATCGCCGCGACTTCACCTTTCAGATAGATTCGAGGTCGCGACGCGAATCATACGTCGCCACTTCTAATGTTATGCTTATGAGCTCTTTTGGATGTCGCGGGCTTTTCTTTTGTCGTGACTGTCTTCGCATCTCGATATGATGTCAGCGATAGCTAAATGATGTCGCGACCTCCATTCTTTGTGTAGCCGATAAAGTCGCGACTATCATGACGCCACAATCTTCTTTTCATTGGGGGAACCGATGTCGCGACCACTAATCGATGTCGCCACCATAATATTTCGCAGCTTGATCTCGCTGACCTTTGAAGGACGTCGACATCTTTCGATTCGTTGTTCGATATCTCTAGTCGTTTCTAACCGCCGCGACCTCTATGTTCGCATTTCTTTGAAAATCTTATCGCAACTTTTATTAAAGGTCACGACCTCCAAGTCTACTGCTGCTTTCACCTCGCCGCGACCTAAAGTGGTGTCGCCAGACATCATGTCTCGCTTTCTTCATTAATTCGGGTCGCCCTGATTTGGGAGTTTCTTTGCGAATTCGTGTTATTCTTCATAACCTCAGCGGTCGCTACACAAGTCCTTTCTTTCAAAATTAGTCGCGACTTCTTTACTCGAGAAGGCCGCTCTGCGGGCTTTCAGAGACAGCCCTTGTCACGAATTCATGGTGGTTGGCGACATCGTTTATCTCTTGCGTCGCGACATCGCAGCTCGATGTCGCTGATTACGAACTTCTTCATTTGACCGCTTTAATCTCGCCAAGTCATTCTCCTTTCGGCCTCAACTTCTTCTCTTTTTCAAGTCACGACCTCACTGTTCATTCTTCGCTTCCTCAAAAAAGCCAAATTCGTTGATGTCAGATTCTGAAATTGTCGGAACCGCGCTCTGGGTCGCGACTTAAATTCCGCTTGACTTTACCCCGCTCGCAGCTTATTTCTTATGATTTTTCGCTAAATTTTGATTTTACGGGCCGTATTTTCCCAAGCAAATTGGAATTTGATTCAATTATCGCCAACACCAACTATATTCTCATTATAAACTCGTAAAAATGGGATTAAAAATCTCATGTGTTTTGGACTCATCGCAGTGGAGGCGAAGGCAAACCCTAGTTTTCTCTATTTTTACCTTTAAATCGACTTTTAATATTAGCTTTCTTTAATTCAATTAATTTATCTATAATTCACGCGAGACTGATCCAAATATCGCTTCAGGGGTCACTAAACCATTACTGGGCACAGCTCATCAATACACTGATAGCCACTAAACTACTTTGAATCCTCAACGCATATAATCAGGCGACCTAAGTTCGTACTCTTACCAAATTTCACACACTCACTTTCAGCCCATTAAGTTTTTGGCGCCGCTGAAACAGGAGAAGCTTAGTGTTTGATATCACCATTGTGTCATAGATTGTACTTGGATCAATTTTAATACTTCTCAGTTCTTTTTACTTATTAATCATTTTTTTTTAATTCTATCTTTGTTTTAGGTATTTTGGCCTTACTATCCAGGCCGTGACTTGTCTTGACCATACTTGTGATTTCAAAGAAAGCTACAATTAGTGTGTATGCAAAGACAAGATTCGCAATTCGATCCTGAACTAGAACGGACCTTACATCACACGCAGGCTGAACACGCGAACCCAAAATTAAATCATGCAAAATCAAGAGATGAAGGATGTGCCTTAAGAAAGGGAATGAACCATCAGTGGATCGAATGGATAGAATTACGAGATCAGCCACCTCGATCATTTGTATATCCCGGAGTTAATCCGTATATGTTACTGTGAGGAGTCTGCCTGCCACTTCACAATGTCAGTCACCATACCTAGATCGACCAATCTATCCGCTTAAAAAAATTTCAAGTCTGATGAGTACTGCAAATGCCCACACATACGCTTCACGTGGGTCACTGAAGTGAGAACTAAATGCAAATCCGACAGTTTTATCAGTCCGCGACACGCTCGCATAATGGACTAACGTAAGAAGCTCAGATTACACCGTTCTCAATCGTTACTTACCGATCGAAGCAAGTGAGACAGGTCAATTAGTCAACCACCAGATTCCATTACCTCATTAACGACTTAAAGCAATTTTCCACTCAAAATTTTCTCCTTACCAAATAAGATTATTCAATAATTGGTGCTGAATACACATTCGCACACCCGAGGGGGAGAACTGCCGAGGCCTGAGAGATTTCATGAGTTATCGATCCAGATGCCCACACATGTTAACTGGGGTGGATGTGCATACGTTTTTATAATCCATTTAGTTATTTAGCTAAGACAATCATTGATGCCCCGCCAGAGCTTCATTTTGAAAAGACCACAGATCAAGCTTACGAGATAATAGAAGATACAACCACTAATTCTAATAATATCGATCAACACCCATAGTCACATTAGTATTTATACACGTGTCTCTCAAGAACCTAGCAAACTATGTCGCATATTAACTCAAATTAACACAGAAGCAACAGAAGATGATAAGTGAATTTTTAACAATAATCCTGGATATTCGCTGAAGCCCTATGGAGGTCACGCACTCATGGATTACAGCCAAAGGTAGATGATAGTAGAGCAAGCACAGTATGTGAATCATCATAATCAACACGCAGGACAAGATTGGTGTATCATGTTAGAACAGGTACTAGAATCAATCGAATCGTACAGGTTGAGAGGTAACTAGAATCAGCAACCACTCTGGTTGAGGAACAACTAGAAATAGTGACAACACCCTCGTTTAGCAAGCCACCGGGGCTGAGGAAAAGTGGATTTGGAAGCCTTTAAGGCTCATATGATTACCTCCCATAAAGATATTTATGAATGATTACGTCATTATTCCAAAATCGGGCTAGCAACTAATAAAACCAATCCACCTAGATGAGTAGAATCAAGGCCCAACTCAAACCTAGAAGTGCAGATAGGCCAAATGGCCACATTGTTGACTACAGGAAGATGGATCATTACCTAGCAACTCGTGAGGTGAACCCAAGACGAAGGTAATGAACATGTTAAAGTCGCCACATTGAGAAGTGGCGTGAGAATTAGTAGTACTGTGTAAGGAAACACTGCTGATAGAGAGGGAAACCGAGGAAGGAACCCGCACCCAGTCAATGACAAGATAGAAAGGGAACAACCCCAAAAGAAAAAGTTTGCAGAAGAAGAAACTAAGGCTAAAGATCGACCAACCACGACTGAACCCAATGTCCCAATTCCGTACCCTCAACGCCTGAAGAAGAATAAATTGGACAAACAATTCACAATATTTATGGATGTGTTCAAGAAACTGCATATTAACATTCTATTTGCTGATGCGTTAGAACAGATGCCTAGTTATGTAAAATTCATGTAGCCACCGGTCAAAGAAAAGATGATTATCTGATGAGACGCTGAATTCACCGAGAATGTACGTACATCCTTCTCGCAGGAAAATACATAGAAGTTGAAAGTCCTGTGCGCTTTACTATTCCTTGTACCATCGTGAACCCATTCGGTAGGCATCGGTACCTGGGAGCCAAGATAAACCTCATGTCATATCCATATACCCACATCAGACAGCAGTCACAACTAGCTACCACACTCCAGTTATAAACATGTCACTTAAAGGTCCCAAGGGGGTGATTGAAGACGCTGGTAAAGGGTGAACAAAATTTTGTCTTCCCGACAGACTTCATCCGCCTTCAGTGACATGGAAGATGATAAAGAACACCTACAATATCATGCACTTTCTCGCTACCGGAAGAGCAATGATTGGATGTGAACAAATGGTGAGAGTTGAAATTATATAACAGGACGACGTAGATCGTTCACGTACTCGAGGTTACTGTGAGACATCTAGAGGAGTGATACATGCTTCTCCATGATATAATCGTAAAGGTTACAGTCGTATCACTCTAAATATACCCCAGCGCTGACTTGTTTTGTATATTAAAAGCCAATGGAATTTTTCTAAATAAAATTATAGAACCAAATTGACATAGAAGGCAATTGGTAATATGTAATTTACCACTCTGAGACCCAGCGTCATAAATGGGGAAAGACAAGGTGCAAGTGATCTTTACCAATTACACATAAAAGGCATAAACAATAAGTTATATGCAAATACAATTGAGAACATGGAATAGAATCGGGAAAGAATGGAAGTAATTCAAATGCAAATGAGAAACAATAGATAAACAAAGGCCAAACATGGCTCAACCAGTTAAAAATGGAAAGAATAAGTAAATTTGGCATAGCATGCCAACACGGCCTTATTAATAAGGCCAAAATATCTTTTGCTTACAAACAAGAAGGGAGAGTCAAAACACAGAAAACTAGAGAAGAGAATATTATTATAGGTTGTTGCTGAAGGGAAGAGAAGAAGAAAAGAGGTAGAAGAATGTTCTTAAAGAGCAAAAAAGGTATGGAACTATGCACTAGATGAATTTCCAATACAATCGTGATGGTTAGTAGCTTTGATTAGTACCCAAAAGTGCTATTTTGAGCTCCCATATCGATAGGTTTCAGTGCTTTTGCGCACTAATCATGTCACAATGCCACACTAGTTACAGTCTTCTTAGTATCACGGGTGTCGCTTAGAGTGTTATTTGGTTGTTTTGTAGGTTTTTGCGTACCTTGGAGTTCACAATATCGAAGATATGGTTTAACCATGAAGATTGAACCTATTTATCGCCAAACATACAAAAATTCAATGAAGGAAAGGGAAGGCAAAGTAAAATAAGAAACGAAGGGTAGTGCAGGTTCAAAGATGCGCAAGCTGTTAACAGTAACCTGTAGATTTTCGCTATGATTAAGCAAAATTTCGCCTGATTATGGAAAATTTCAATCATAGCTGCACTTCGCCATCCTTAAGTAGAATGGAGAAATTATTAAATAATAAATTTCGCATACTTAAAATCATCGCGTCAGCCAAATCTTAATTTGATTCTTAAAATATTTAGAGCGATAAATTTCGTACATAATAAATTGATCAGATACTTAAATTTGCGATTTCGCTTATCTTCGTCCACCGCTTGTGGCTACTTAAATTTTGCTAGGCATGCTCCTCGCTTATTAATAAATTCGCCATCATGAAATGAAACGCTTTGAATATAAATCTTCTCTGCCTGCTACTACTCTTGTAATTAATGCTTGAACCGACTTCATTTTGCAAGCTTACCTCCTTGTCCCATGGTATTAACTTATTAAATGTTAGGTTTTCTGTATTTTCACATTGCGGCTTCCATAAGTCTCCCAAATTCAAATCCCTACATCTGCACATTTTCATTTTATGTAACATCTCCAAGCAGCCGCTAGTGGTTTGTTTTTCTCTCTCCCTTTCTCTCATTTTCTAGGCTGATCAAAACTAAACCTCTTGAGGATTTGACAACCCAAGATATATGCTGGGCTAAGCTCCTTAGCTTTGAAGAGAAGCAGCTGGCCTGGTCATGGTAGTCACAGGTTTCGTTCCGTCGCAGCAATGCCACTGTATTTATAGTTCCATCTTCAAACTAGGTTGAATATCATTTAATGTCATTACCTCGCCAATACTTACCATGCTTAGACACACTACATGTTTGGTTTGCAGATGCACTGCTGCGATGGTTCTTTACAGAGTCACACCTAACATGTTTGAGTCTGTTAGTAGTTTCTCAAACCGAAGGGGATGTAGATGCATGTTGCCTGTGTTGACCAAATGAGAATTATCTTAGTGCTTAGTTTGTTAGTTAAACAAAAGATCTGCTATGTGTTTAATCATTATAGGTTGCTTGCCAAGATGCGAGGAGAAACTGAGACGACTTCTCAGCAATCTTGAGCGTTGTCGTTTAATAATTCCAAACCTTCAAAGTTATCTTTTCTATTACTACTTTCGTTTTTGCAAATTAACAACAAATTAACTCCCATCACCGCTTTGAAACAACAAATCCAAAAATTCAACCCCAAAAGTTTCACCATTTTCAACTGACCGACAAGTCATTCATAGGATGAAAACTCATCTCCTCGTGAGCCAATTTGAGATCGCTATATCGTAGTAGAGTTTTGACACAATAGTAGAACTGAGATATAATGTTGATTCCCATCACCCATCAGGAGCACCCACTACGCCGCAGCTGATGGTGCCAAATCATGCTGAGAAAGGAAGTAAAATGGTGATCAACATCACAAGTGAAGGTGACCTTTTAACCCTTTTTAATCCCACAGTCAAATTCTGAAAAATTCAACAATTCAAAGAATCACATTGTTTTTTTGTTTTGTTTACAAAGTGTTGTTATTTAGCCAACGATAACCCTTTTTTGCAAGTTGTTTGTGCTTAGTCGTCTAGTTGTGTAACAGTGTTTATGCACCCATCAGAGACATCGTGGTAGATGGTAAAGAATCGTAGCACCACTGAAATACAAGGCAAGTGAAACAGTGTGCCATCACTAAATGAACTCCCTACCTATAACAGAGTCACTGAGGCACCAAGGAATCCAACAACTTATATTCTCACAGGTGAACCATATCCACCCTCCTAGTTGCCTCTTCCCTAAGAGATCGCACTCCCATTGAAGATGTGAAGCAGTTGAGGCCTTATTTACACCCTCTACTCCCCACATACATCATGAAGATGGAAAATGAAAATCCTCATATACACACATAAGGGATTTTTGAGGATGCTCTAACAACCTTTGCTGAAGGTATGATTGACATGGATTTGCTAAAGTCGAAAGCATTTCACTTATTCTCTGTTGAGTCATGCCAGACTCTGCTTAACTACCGAGGCTCAGAACCATAAGAATACGAGCTGCAAGCGTAGTTTTTAAAAATTCTTCTGCTCATAAGACCAACAATTTGAAGAGACAAACTTATTAACCTTTGCGTACAGATGGCAAAGAGGTTCTACCAATGGAAAGATTCACAGACCATCAGCAGCCACTCACATCACGGGTTTGATACATCGATGTCGTAAACCATTTCATGGGTAAGTGCTCATGAAACAGCTTATTGAAACCATGTGGGAAATTTTTTCCAGTAAGCATCCCGATGAAGCCATTTATTCTTTCAACTATGTGGCTGAAACTTCTAAGGGTTGGGATTTAAACCAAACCCGAGAGAAATGGAAAGAAAAATGCCTTTAGCCAACCCTGGGGGAGTGGATGGCGCACCGTCGAGGATATAGAAATGAAAGCAGAATTTCAACCTTAGCTAGAAGGTGAGATGAAGGAGTGCTGTCTGATGAAGTGCAGCGTAAGTGACCAAACATCGCAGAATCAACCCATTCACCAATTTCAACTACGTGTAATCCAGAGAACATATAATGTGCCTCATCAATGAAGGATTTGACAGCCAGAGCAAGCAAATGTCAGAGGTCACATGAAGCCACCAACCCACACCAAATATGGTAATACCCAATAATCTCCCAATTGATAAATCACCCTAACCTCTCCCGAAACCCAATCCTCGGCCTTACGGTGCTCCCTGTGTGCCAAACCAGCGCTGCCCACCAACTACAACAAACCACCATCCTTCTTCCTGTAGAACAAAACCTCATATCCCAATTGAGTAAGGTAGGTAACTTGTGGAAGAACAAAGGGGATCAATGTGCAACTGCACAAAGGATTGACACCAGAGATTGTTAACACCGAACAAGAGAATAGACGGGCTGAGAGCACCCAAACAAAGAATCGATTGTCCCGCGCAACTCACCAAAGACTGCACAATATGCCCCGGGAGGTGACAGGAGAGAGGAAGGCCCCTCTCCCAAACACCAATCCAAAAGGAGTCCATGAGATAGTTTATCTAGCAATCTCGAAATGGATGAGGCAGCTATAATTACACTAAGGAGTGGAAAAGAGGTCGATCAACCAATGCCAAACCCCGTTAAGGAAACCAGAATGAAGTAGAAATGGAGCCGAACACATTTTCCTCGAAAGAGACTTCCACGAAACACCGCATGCCACCTCCATTTCCACAAGCACTTAGGAGGCAAGAAGAAGGCATCCACAGCGCATCCTAAGTCCTAAGGTCGTGTAAAAGTCAACATACCCTTTCGACATAATCAAACAAGTCCTCGCTATTGATTGGGTGCCTGTAAGTTATTTTGAACCCTATTTTTAATAGGTTTTGAGCGCTTTTTGTATACTAATTGTCGTACTAACCCACTTACAGGTCCCTTATTATTCTTTAATGATCACATTTTGTGGCAATTTTGCGTACATGTAGCTAATCTACGCCAATATCAAGTGAGTCGATCCAAATATTAAGAATTAAAGTCAAACTCAACATCACAGATCAGAGACTAGGAAGGAAAGAAGAGAAGAAAATAGAAGAAAATGAAGGTGAAGGAAATGGAAGAGAAGTGAAGCAGAACAAGGGTCAATGGAACAAGAGTCGCAGAGAAACCCAGAATTTTCGCTAAGCTACGAAATGCACCATTCCTAGCTTAAATTTTGCATTTTCGCTATCATTAAGATTTTCGCTAGCTAGCTTAAATGTCACTGTTTCTTAGCGAAATTACAGCTGCCATCACCTAAAAATTTTCGCTGTTAATAAATTTCGCTAGTACTTAAATTGCCGTGCTTTTAGTCGAAATTTTCTATTTTCATGTTCGGGTGATTTCGCTTAGTTAGCGAAATTCCTCCGAAATTGATGCCTCACATGTTTTGTACTAATGCCAAACCGACTCAAACTTGGTGTGTATTACCTCTATTATCCTTTAACTAGCCAAAGCTGATAGGTTTTTTGGTATTTTCATACCTTCGAGGAGGCCTATATAGTCTCCTCTTGTTTTGTAAGAAAGTGTGAAGAGTGAGAAACAATTTGGGAGAAGATATTTTTGTAAGTTTCTTTATTTCTTTGTAACAAAGTCTTTTATTTTAGGTTTTGCTTTTTTATTTCTTTTTCTCTCTCTCTTTCTCTCCCTTTCTGGGCCGCCAAATCAATTCTGAGATGACAACTCAAGAGATTTAGCTAAGCCCTTTCTTTGAAGAGGAAGCTAGCTAGCTTCGCGGTGGGGCATATGCATGTTAGTCTCTCTTGTATTGGGTGCTACGGGTATGACATGGCTCTTATTCTCAAAAACTTAGTCGCATAACATGGGATGTTAGCTGATTTTGGCCAATACTTCATGCTTTAGGACTGAATTTTGTTCCTTAGATGGTTTTTACGAGCCTCTCGAGATAATATTTTACATGTTAGGTTCTTCAAATTAGGTTAAATAACATTTAATGCTATTATTTTGGCCAATACTTCCATGCTTTAGGATGCAAGGTTTCGTGAGAGATGCACCGTTGTTCTTTAGATGGTCTTTACGAGCCTCCGAAATGATAATTTAATGTTAGGTTTTAAACTGTAAGGGGCCATAACTCGCATAAGCACTGCTTTGACCAAATAGAGATGTTTCATGGCGAGGTTTGCTAGTTAACATAGATCCCAAGTATGCTATGGACTATATGTTGCATGTCATAACGCGAGGATAACCCGAGGATACTTTTGCTTGCCCTAACTTGCCGTTAGTGACCCAATTTTTCAAAGTTAACTTTTTCACACTTTAACTTTCGCTTATACCTTCGCTTTTCAAACCATTCCCACTGTTTTTTGAAACCCAAATCCAAAGAGTCCAAATAGAAAGCCTTACCTTCATGCACTGATGCAAACCATTTTTAGGATGAAAACCCATCCTCGTGTTCGACCCTGGGGACCATCTATAATCGGGCAGCAGCTTCGACCACTACAGCAGTGGGAACTTAGGTGTATATAAATTGTTGATTTTAGCTCTCAGCTCATCGTGGCACGAATCAAATGGCGCCGGCTGTTCGGATGGTGCCAAACTACTGATGGTGGGGTTATGTACTTCGATCAACATCACAAGTGAAGGTAACCTTACTCTTTTGCAACCCGGCCAGGTGAATCGCCAGCCATCAATTAGCAAGAATCGCATCTATTTCGCTTTTTCATTCAGCTATTTTTACTTTTTGTTAGTTAATTTTAACCTTTGCGAATTTAAAAAAAAAAAAAAAAGTGTTGCAGACGTTTTTGTGTGTGCCATATTTGTCGCAGTAATCCATTCTGATTTGAAACCTATATGCAAGCGTACCAGTTCCCTGGTGGAAATCGACCGAGAGAAAATGGAATCCCATACGGAGCACACACAAACAGAGGGTAACCCTGTGAGCTTACATGACTATGAGGATTACGCGAACCTCTCCATACCAGTTGGCAACAACCCGTAGAGAGAAATCCAAACCCACCCGGGTCTATGAGGGGACTATAGAGACCAATGGATGAGTGCACCTGCTCATAGTGTTCCCTCAACTTATGCACCTCCCCGAACTCTCCTTTACATGTTATGCCCCCATCTTCCCAAAGAGGTTAACAACCACCACCCTTATCCCTGTTGAACGCCAACCTTAATTCAGCAAACAAGTGGACAATTTCATGCGAGGATAATAGTGGTGAATGTTCGGGGCAATGTGGAAATTGAGACAAGGAAGAGTTCCTCGAACAAGAGGACTGATGGATCTCAGTGAATGCAGCTAAATCGACAACTTGCAAGTTAATTTAAAAGCTGCCCACAGCTGACATGTAGAAGAGAGTCAAGAGGATGAGTGCTTGACTGAAGCAATTTTGGGTGTGCAGGTTCAACTGGCAACCTCGTGAGTGAATGAAAGTGGAATCATTAGAAGCTCCCCGAGAACCGTAGATGCCCCGCCACTTTTCGCCTGACACAAGTTAAGAAGAACAAATCGCTGCCTTGATAACCGAGGAGAGTAAGGGACATGAAATGTGGGAAGAGCTCCCAAGAACCTATCCTTCAACCAATCCCCATGAAGTCAATCCTAAGTACACCACCGCTCAACCCCAAAATAACCCACCGCGCAGTTCTCTCGTATGACCAAGTGTACATATCACACCCGTGTAGAAATCAATAAACCAAAGAAGACTCAGCCCCAAAGGTAAGTCCAAATCCATCACCGCATGCCATGCGTAATCCATTATTAGTGGCCATTGCTCCATTTTTGCCACTACATCAAAGAAGCATGGCAATCGCCTTACATCGCATGCACGCTGGTTGGTTCTAAGTGTTCTGCTTGGAACACCCTACCTAGGCATTTCTAAGTTCCCCCCCCCACTTTTTGTTTTTTTTGTCTTGATTAGTTTTATATTTTATCGTATTTTTATTTTTGATTTCTATAATTTTTCTTTAGTTTTTTCTAATTTAAATTAATTTATGTTTTTAGATTAATTTCACTCTTCCTGCAATCTTTTCTCGCATTAATTTTTGTAACACAGGCAAATTCTTGAAGCACGTATTGAAAATCAGAGCCAGCTGGTAAAGCTGTGATTTTTCGCAATTCTCTACGAAAATTTCGCACTTAGCGAAATGTGAAATTTTCGTTGCCATGAAATTTTCGGCTGTTAGCGAAATTCTCGCTAGTTTAGCTTAAAATCCCGTGAGTAATGGGGAATATGAAGATTTTCATAGAAAGCTCACTCGCTAGCTTAGCGAAATGCACAACTATAGCGAAATGCACGTTGTCTTCCACCACAAGACAAAACAAGGCACAGCAATTCCAATTCTGTTTTATTTTATTTTATTCACTGCATTTTATATTTTATTAAAAAAAAACGTTTTGTTTTTCTTTATAATTATTTTTATTTACAAAAAAATTAAAAAAAACTAAAATTTAAAAAAATTTATTTTTATTTTTATATTTTTTATATTTTTTTACTTTTTTATTATAGGTTAAAACTTGAAAAAATATATATATATATATATATATATAGATATTTTTTACTTTTTTTATTAAGATAATAAATAAATACTAACAGAAAAAAAAAGCCTTCTCCCCTTCCTATCTGTTCTGCTGTCCATCAATGTTCATATATATATAAAATTTTGAAAAAAAAAAATTGTTTTTTTATTTTATGATTTTAGTATTTTTATTTTTATTTTTTTAATTATAAATTATTTTATTTGGATTTTCTTTTACGAGAAAAAAAAAAAAGAAAAAGCAAAAAATCAAAAATTTCGCATTAGACATAGCGAATAATTTTTCGCAAAGCTACGAAATGCCAGATCAAGCACAATAAAAATTTTCGCTTAGGGCCCCACTTTTGACCTCTCCAATTTTGTTTCCTCGCTTCTCATAACATTTTCATCCAACTCCGTTTGCGTTTTGGTACCGTTGGAAAGCTTAGAGAGTGTAGAATCCAAATATGGTCAGAAAGAATATTTTTGAGATTATTATGAAAGTGTAATTTTAAAAATGGTCCAATTGGTCACTTTTTTCCTCTCTTTTCTTCTCATAACTTGTTTATTTGAAGCCCGAACGGAGTGAATAAGGTGTCGATGAAAGTTTGTGAGGTCTCCTATCCGGTAAATGATCACATCTTATCATGGAGGTAACACTTCCCTTCTCTAATTTTCCATTCCGGTCTCCATTTCTGATTAATCGAGATGTTTGGTTGGGGAGAGTTATAAAGGAAGTGGATTTTGCATTTATGTTTTGTTATCATTTTGTTCAAGCCCATTTTGTGATGTTTAGTGGCTTGTTGGGTTCCTTTTCTATAAAGCTGGTATACAAAACAACTTACTTTTTCAAAATTTGGACCCGTTTTTGTAACCAAACTTTTGCGGGTTTCCGTCTAACCCGTGGTTTGAAAAATCAAGCTTTGTCCAATTCCTATTGATGTTGATTGGTTCCATGCTTAGTCGAAATGATTAGTTGAATTCTTATTGATTTAGACCTTTTTTCCACCTTTAGCTAACCACAAAAGCACATTAGATTTCAATGATAGGGCCGAAAAACTCGTGCACCCTCCCTACTCGCATAACCTACCCTAGTTTCATCGGGACCGCCTTAATAGGTTAAGGACCCCCTGGAAAAAGAAAAAGAAGAAAAAGAAAAAGAAATGAAAAAAGAAAGAAAAGAAAAGAAAAAGAATAAAAATCAAGAACGCTTTGCCTGTCCCCCCGAGCACTAGGCCCGAGGGGTATATGGCTTAAAGCCTTTAAGCCCTGCCCCAAACCTTCACCGGGTCGGGAGTCACCCACTTTGTGTTCGCTACATGGGTGGATGGGTGGAGTTTAGCAAGTTGTAGGTGCTTAATTCTCGAAGTCATTCAAGTCCCGGTGAAGCTCGTAGAGTTTGTGGTCGGGCCGATCTCGCTTGACGCCTCAAACCTTAATTGTCGGGAGTCATTTGCGGACCCTCGTTATTAATTCGACCATGAAGTCGAAGCTTTAGCATTGCACCCCTACAACGCAAAAAAGAATTGTGGAATAAGAGGAAATCCTAATCTATTAGCTGGTTAGCATTCTAGGTCGTGGTAGTAGCCGTTGGGGGAGTGCCTTAGCAAATATTGTTGAGAGCTAATCAAATAAACACTTAGATTTCGTGAAAAGTTTTCCGTTGATTCACTGAGATGGGAGACTCTTGATACTCAACTTTTGTATGGAATTCATTCTCTCAAGATAGTTATTGACACCCACCTTGAGTATTCTTACTTGTTAGGCATTACTTCTTCACAACCTTTGAACTACAACCTTTTTAGGCACATTACTTGTTATCATTTTGTATGTCTTCTTTCTTTCTTTCTTTCATCGCTATGGGACTCAGCAATGTGTAGGTCGGGTGTGATTAGTGCCCGTGAAAAGTTATTTGAAACCCTATTTCAATAGGTTTTGAGCGCTTTGTGTACCAATTGCTGTAATTAACCCAATTTACATATTAAGGTCCCTATTTAATGATCACATTTTTGTGGCAAATTTTGCAAGCAGGTGCTAATCACGCTCAATATTGCTGAGTCGATTCAAATATGAAGAATTAAAGCCAAACTCAACATCATATAGATCGAGACTAGAAGGAAAGAAGAGAAGAAAATAGAAGAAAAATGAAGCAGGAAGGAAATGGAAGAGAAGCAAAGAGAACAAGGTCAATGGAACAAGAAATGTGGGCAGAGAAACCTGTGGCCTCTTTCTGCAATGTACCATTTTGCTTAGCAGATGCAGCCAGCATTTTCGTTAGTTAAGTAAATGCATCGCGGCGAAAATTGCACACCTAAAATTCTCGCTGCTAGCTTAAATTTTTCGTGAGTAGCTTAAAACATGAATTTTTCGCTAAGAACGCTGGACATCACTAGCTAGCCTAAAATTCGCAGCAGCTTAAAAATGCAAAATTTCGCTAGAATTATGCATTTCTCAGCTTAGCGAAAATCTCATGTTTTCGCTACTCACCTAAAATTCTCGCTTGTTAAGAAATTCGCCACAATAAATTGCCGCCGAATTTTCTATTTTCGCCATGCCCGGTGATTTCTCTAGTTACGAAATTCCTCGCCTCAATAAAATCGACATGCCTCACATGTTTTGTACTCACGCCAAACCGATCCAAACTTGGTGTATTAATTATTATCCTTAATCCAAATACAGTCGATGTATTATATTTTCACAATTGGCGAGCTCTATATAAGCCCTCTGCTTTTGTAAGAAAGTGTGGAAGAAATGGAGGCAACAGACTTAGAGAAGATATTAGAAGTTTTTATTTTTGTAAATAAAGCCTTTGTAAGCCTTTGTTTTATTTCTTTTTCTCTCTTCTCTCTCTTCTTCTTTTCTTTCCTCCCTTTCGGTCGCCAAACACACCTCAAGGGATGACAACTCGCAGATGTCGCTGGCTAAGCCTCCTTTCTTTGAAGATGGGCAGGCTAGCTTCAAGGCGTGGCATATGCATGTTGTCCTCTTGTATTAAAAGCTACGGGTAGTGTGTTTATGGCTCTTATTCTCAAAACTTAGTTGCATAACATGTGATGTTATTGATTTGGCCAATACTCTCCATGCTTTAGGACTGTTGTTCTTAGATGGTTTTTACCAGCTCTGAGATAATATTTACATGTTGTTCTTCAAATAGTTAAATAACATTTACCTGCTATTATTTTGGCCAATACTTCCATGCTTTAGATGCAAGTAGCCTGGGTGAGATGATCAAGAGTTCTTAGGATGGTCTTCTTACGAGCCTCCGAAATGATAATTTAATGTTAGGTTTTAACCAGCAATATAATCGCATGCTACCTGCTTCACCAACAGAGATGTTTCACGGGTGAGGCTCGTTAGTTAAATATAGATCCCAAGTATGCCATGGATCTATATGTTGCATGTCATAACGCGAGGATAAAAACCCGAGGACACTGTTTGCCTCTAATCCTGCTGCTAGTGACCTACTCTTTCAAAGTTAACTTTTTCACACTTTAACTTTCGCTTTTACAATTTTCGCCAAACCATTCCCACTGCTTTTGAAACCCAAATCCAAAGAGTCCAATAGAAAGCCTTACCTTCATGCAATCGATGTGCAAACCATTTTTAGGATGAAAACCCATCCCCTCGTGAAATTCGACCCTAGACCACTATACCGCGCAGCTTGACTACGGCAAAGAGTAGGAACTTAGGTGTATATAAATCTTGTTGATTTTAGCTCACTTACCGTGGCACCAATCACCTATGCAAAAATTTTTGAAAGATCTTTGCACAATCAAGAAGTGGATTAGATATCGAGAAAAAGGCATTTACCGAACAAGCTCATACATAATCCAAAAGCAAGAATCCAAATAAATACAAGGATCTAGGATCTCCCACAATTTCAGTAAATATTGGTGGGACTTCAGATGTGACAAATCTCTACTCGACCCAGAGCCAGGAACCCATCGGCCGTATTCTCGTGTACAAGGCCTAGGTTCAAGTTAACTTAAATCTACCAATATCACACTATCATTGGCCGATAGATCGGTGAAGATCCCTAAGGGGATAGTTGAGATCTTAGTGAAAATAGACAAATTCTACTACCCAGTAGATTTTGTGGTGTTTCGACACCGAGCCATTTGCAAACGAACCCACCATGCGCCAATCATCCTGGGAAGACCATTTCTAGCCACTGCCAATGTAATCATCAATTGCCTAATGGAGTCATGCAACTCACATTTGGCAACATGACCTCGAGTCGAACATATTCCATTTGAACAACAAGCACAAGTCGCTAGGAAGATGAAAATCAAATGATCGATGAAGTTGGTTCACCGTCGCCATGCGGAAGCCGGAAAGGTCCGTGAATTGCAAGAAATGGCCAGCCAAGTTGAAACAGAGGTTTTGGTATTGCCATCGCGACTTCACCGCAGGCAATTGCTCGCTTCAAAATTCAATCGTTGAACACTTGCACTATCATCGGGCCGATAGATCTGGGCAGTGAAGATCCCCAAGGGATAGCTGAGTGATGTCTTAGTGAAAATAGACAAATTCTACTACCCGCAGATTTGTAGTGCTCGACAATCGAGCCATTTGCAATGAACCCAATCATGTGCCAATCATCTCTCGGGAAGACCATTTCTCGCCACCAATGTAATCATCAATTGCCTAATGGAGTCATGCAACTCACATTTGGCAACATGACCTCGGAGCCGGGAATATTCCATTTAACAACAAGCACAAGTCGCTAGAAGATGAAAATCAAATGACCGGGATGAAGTCGTTCAATTGTCAACATGCAGGAAGTCGAGTGTCCGTGAATTGCAAGAAATGGCCAAATGTTGGAAGGTAGGTTTCGTATATTGCCATCGCACTCACCGCAGGCAATAGTTCGCTTCAAATTCAATCAGTGAGAACCAAGTCAACAAGGGGAAATCCAACACCATGGAATCGGGCCGTGTCACCGGTTAAGTTGGAGAGATCATCCTCCTCGACCCTCCTTGAGTACTTCGTAACGTTATTGATTTGGTGTTTTCAAAAACCAAATTGCGCCATTATTTTTTGGTTTTTATTTTAATTTATCAATTTCGACACTTCGCTATTTTAGAAAGTTTCCTAATTTAGTGTTTTCATTTTTAGTAATTGGTGTACCTTTTTTTTTTATATTACTTGTTTTAAATTTTTAATTAGGCTTAATATAATAATTTTGTTTTTAGAATTATTAATATTTTAATACTGAAATTTAATTTATGTGTGAACTGTGTTTTTAAGCCGACCACTATTATAGCGACCGTTAAAAACGATCATTGGCCGGCTTCTAAGGGTTTATAAAAAAGAAAGCAGGTGGGGGGCGGGAGGGGTTTTTCACCATATCATTCCCTCCCTCCTCGAGCTCATCCCCACAAATCTCGTCGCAGCCCCGAGCCACCGTCTCAGTCATAGCTCGCACCACTTATGCCCCCGCACGATCGGAAGCCTCCCGGATCGAGCTACTTCCAGCCGAAGCGCACTACGCAGATGCCGATCGTAGCCGGAAGCTCGCCGCCTCGCTTCGCTCGTCTTATTCGCGCTTCCACCGCCGGATCGCCAGCCCCGCGTTCGCTCGCCGCTTGCCGCCGTTGCAGCCACGCCACGCCGCTTCCAGCCACCGACTTCGCCAGCTCCTCGAAGTCATCGCATTTTTACCACCACGGGCCGCTTCATCGCACTCATCAAGCATCGCTCGGAAGCAATCGCAGACACGTCACCGCAGAGCTATCGACCCCACTCACGCGCGCGCACTCGCGCTGGGTCGCACGCCGGGCTGAGCCCCGCCCCCGCCCCGTGTCTTATTCCTGGACACGCTATGGCGCGGCACTGCAGGTGGGTCCCTCTCGGCCTTGGGTCGATCCAAGACCCCGTAGCGAAAGGAGCAGTCTCAAGTTTCCAGCCCCTCCGGTTCCGCACCTCGTACCGCCCCGCCCCGAGGCGCCCGAGGAGCCTCAGGATTCGGGACGACATCGATTGTCGATGATTAGTACCCAAAAAGTGCTATTAGCCCTATATCGATAGGTTTTGAGTGCTTTTTGCGCACTCAATCATGTCAATAACGCCACTAAAGTGTTCAAGTCTTTAGTATCACTTATTCCGTTTAGAGGTTATTTTTGGTTGTTTTATGTGTTTTTGCGTACCTTGAGAGTTCAATATCTAGATATATGTTTAACCATGAAGATCAACCCATTTATCGCCCTTAAACATACCAAGATTCAATGAAGGAATGAAGGCAAGGATGAAAATGGATGCGGTAGAGAGCAAGAGGCAATGCAAAGGAAGAGTAAAGATCTAGAGTTCACAAGATTGCGAAAATTAAATCATAGCGAAAATTTTCGTGAATCTTAATAAATTGAGAAATTTCGCGACACTTCAAAATTTCGTTTATGCACAAGCCTCATGAAATTATTACACTGCTATCTCTGTGGCTACAGCATGGGGCCTCGTTGCTAGCGAAATTGAAACAGCTGCCTAGCTTAAATTCCCGACTCGCTATCTCTCAGCAAGTAATTTAGCTACCTAGCTAAATTTTCGCTACTAACTTAAATTTTCGCTACCTAGCCAAATCGTATTTCCCAGCGAAATTTCCTCGCCCGTCATACTTTTGTACTCACGCAAACCGACCTCATTTCTGGTGTATTACCTCCTGTCTCCTCAGACATAAAATGTTAGCTCTTTCTTTGTATTTTCATACATCAGGCTCATATAAGCCCCCCCAAATTCAGAACCCTAAGCACCTACAATCTTCGCACATTTTCATTTATGTAAATATCTCCCGTTACTATTTAGGTTTTGTTTTTCTCTTCTCCTCTTTCTCTCTCTCATTTCTAGGGCTACCAAACAACCTTCAGGATGACAATTAAGAGATGCTTGCCAGCCTCAGCTTAGCAGAAGGCAGCCGCTTGGTTGCGGGGGTAGTCGCAGCTTGTCCTCACGTGTTAAATGCCAGTACCGTATTTATGGTTCCCATCTTCTCAAACTAGGGTTGAATATCATTTAATGTCATTTATCTTTGGCCAATACTTACCATGTTTTTGATACAATGGCTGCTTATTAAGCGATGCACCGGTTGAGTTCTTTAGACGGGCTCTCACAGCCACCGAAATGATAAGCCAATGTTGTGTTTCAACCTTGCAATAGATGCCAGACTGCCTCTGTTGACCAAATAGGAGTGATTCTAGGTTAGGCTTGCTAGTTAAACAAAGATCCTAAGTATGGCTTGACCAGGTTGCTCGCCATGATGCAGGATAAAAACCCGAGGACACCCTCGTTAACCCCATGTTGTCGCTGACCTAAACCTTCAAAGTTACCTTTTCACACTTCACTTTCAGTTTTTTTTTTACAGTTAATCAATATCCAAACTACTCACATCGCTTTTGAAACAAACTAAAACTAAACTAAAAGCCTCAATCTTTTTCAACACCGATGCAGTCATTCATGTGATTTAAAACCTTTATCCCCGTGTTCGACCCTGGGGACCGCTATATCGCAGTTGCTTGACCACCGGCAGTGAGGGGAGGAACTTAGATATAAATTTTGTTGATTCCGATCACCCTACCGTGGCACCGAATCAATTGGCCGTTGTCGGGATTATGTCAAACCACGCTTGATGTTGAAGTGTATTGCGGATTAACATCACAAAGCGAAGGTGACCTTAACCTCATCCCGGGGCCATTGCAATCGCTAGTGTTCATCAATTTGCGTGAATCGCACCGCTTTTGTTTTCGCTACGCCGCTTATTTTAGCTAAATCCATAACCCTTTTGCAAAGTTTGAGCCAGGTTATGTTTTGTGTCTCAAGCCAGGTAATGTGTGTTTATGCACCACCGGGAAAGAGCACATCAGGTAGATCGCAGTTAACTGAGCACCAATTGAACAAGGCGTTGAAATCAAGCAGCCAATAGGACCAAATGGATCCCCTACCCGAGAAATCACAGAGTCACCAGTACCCCAATGAATCCAAATGTTTCATAGATCGACGAGGACCACATCCACCTTCCTAGAGTTACATTCTTCCGCATCATGCACTTCCCCACGAAGATGTAGCAAAGGAGGTCTTATTTAGCACCCCTCTACTCCCCCACACATATCATGGTATGGAAAATGAAAATCTATACACACAATATAAGGGATTTGAGGGAGGTTTGCACAACCTTAAGGAAGGTATGATTGACATGGATTTGCTAAAGCCAGCATTTCCACCGATCCTAAAGGACAAGACCAGATTTAACCTCACCAGCCTCGTAACCATAAGAAATCAATAGCCGCAAGGGTGCTTTTAAAAATTTTCTCGCTCATAAGACCAACAATTTGAAGAGACAAATTTACACCTTTGCATCAAGATGGTGAGAGGTTCTACCGTTGTCGAAAGATTCATGAGACCATCTGTCATTCACATCATAGGCTTCGATACATGGATGCTGGTAAACCATTTTTATGAGTATGTCTCCAACCATGAAGCAACTATTGGAGACTATGTGTGAGGTAACTTCTTGAGCAAAAACCCGGATGAAGCCATGGACTTTTTGAACTATGTGGCCGAAACCTCAAAGGCATGGATGAACCGAATCATGGAAGCCGAAAAGCATCAAGGCCTCAACCAACTCTAAGGGGGCATATATGCACTTTTCTCGAAGACACAGTAGATGAAAAGAAAACTCCACCACTTTAACTAAAAAGATTGGATGAGTCGAAATGAACAATCAGCATGAAATGCCCAGCTAATGAGTTATCTACATCCCGCTTTCGCTCACTTTTCGGCCAATAATCACCGAGCAGCACCGTTTGTAGTATGCCCATGTCCTAAATCAAAATAAACCACCATAGATGCTCCATATGGTGGCAACACCTATAACCCCAACTGGAGAAATCATCCAAACTGCCATGGAAGCCAAAACCCCCGCATACGCCCCTGGGGAGCACAACAAAGAAGCTGTTCCACCTCACAATACAACAACAGCCTCTCTACTTTCTTTCTCCTATTGAACAAAGAATCCCAAATCCTAAGTAAAGTGGTAGGCACGTTTGTAGAAGAACGTAAGGTGCCGAATGTTCAAACTAATCGAAAATTGAAGCAAGAGAAAGCTCACTAAACAAAGAAACTGATTAATATGAATTCTCAAATTTCAAGACTATCCAACCAATGTCATAGTGGTTCGTAATAGGGGAAGGTTCCTTCCACACAAAGAACATAAGAAGGAGTGCATGAAATAGGTCTCCCGACCAATGATCCAAAATGCAGAACCGATGAAGTTATGCAAGCAGGACTTTAAGAAGGGTAAAGAATCGGGACCAACGATCCCAACACTTAGCCAAATCACCCCCAATCGTAGTCGACCCCGCCACAAGAAGATGATCCACAAGAACAGAGAGGAGGTGAAGAATAGTGTACCCCCTCCATTCCCACAGGCTCTTCGAAAAAAGAAAAGTTCTGTTAACCAATCAGAATGAAGTTTTGCAGTAAAGCGAACATTCTCCTCGACATGATCAAACAAGTCCCCACCCACAAAGAAAATTTTGATGATTTACGTTATCGCGAAAAGAGGTCTTAATGTAAATAAGAAGGCCTTTTGACCGAGCAAGTGAGTTACCATGAGTGCAAAACTCCAGTTGAAATATAAAAGACCCAGATGCAACACCCTAAGTATATCGAGGCATCGCCGTGAGAAAGCACTATTAGATTAGGAGCTACAGAACCTTCCCGCCATGTTCATGTACAAGCAATTAGGTTTTTGGAGAATTGAAACCCACTTCCATCACACCGTCACTAAATGTATAGGTCTATTAAAATACCGAAGGGTTGAGGATGTTTTAATACAAGTGGACCGATTTGATACCCGATTTCGCTGTAATGGACGCAGTAATCCGCTGCAGTTGGACAATCATGTGTCTATCATTTAGGAGACCATTGCCACTTCAAATGCCATAATCAATCGTCGAATGGGGTTATGCAACTCACATTTGGGAATATGACTTTAGAACTCGAATATTTTTCATTTAAGTAAAAGGCATATGCACTGAAGAAGATGACCGGCGAAGTTTGTGCTAATAAATGTGCGATTCTCAAGAACAAAGTTAATGAGCATCAGGTGCGAGATGTATTAACCCCAGAGTTATCCGAGTGTCTTGGAGACCAACAGGAACCTCAAAGCATGAGCTTAGTACAGGGGTATTGAAGAGAAAATGCAATTTTACCTCTATTAACCGGTGATGAACCATAAAGGAAACCTCAACACTAGAGCTCAACCACTCCCACCGGAAGTTACGTGATGCATTTTGGAAGAAAATTGAGCGTGCTCAACTTGTAAATTTATCGTTGACCATCGTACAGAGGATGACCTCAAGTACACCTTCTCGTGCGAACAGCAAGCATCGGATGGAAAATTTCGATTTGAAAGGCAAAATCCATCAACTGCACTCATCACATCTACTGTAAAGAGGAGTCTAAAGCTGTTTGTGTACTCCCAACGCAGGTCAAACCTCAATCTGGCAGAAGTAGTTCGCATTGAGGTCTTAAAGGTTTCAAGTCGGGTATCATTTACCCCATTTCGATAGCACTTGGGTATCCACTCGTGGTGCCTAAGAATCGGGAGCATCATCGTGGAAGAATGAAAAGGGTGAAGAATTGTCTACCCGACTAACTACCAGTTGGAGAGTGTGCATTGACTATAGGAGGCTTCATGAGGTAACACGAAAAGACCACTTCCCGTTGCTCTTGTTGATCGCCTTGAAAGAGTCTTCGGACAATCTATTCTATTGTTTTTCGATGGGTATTCGTGATATTTCCGTGATAGAGATTGCCCAGAAGATCACATTCACTCACTGGTCCATTCGCACGTATGCTTATATGGGAGGATGCCTTTTGGTCTTTGCAACGCACCGGCCACTTTTCAGAGGTGTATGCTTAGTATGTTAAGTGATATGGTGGAGCGCATAATGGAGGTATACATGGATGACATCACTGTATATGGAGGCAATTTTGAAGAATGTCTGACCAATCTGGAAGCTATATTGCAGAGGTGCATAGAAAAGAACTTGGTGCTTAACTGGGAGAAATGCCATTTTATGGTTAACCAAGGAATTGTACCGGGCACATTATTTCAGCAGGAATAGAAGTTGATAAAGCAAAGATTGAACTTATTTCCAAACCGCCGCCTCAACAAGTGTGTAAAAATGACAGCAATTCCTCGGTCATGCGTGCTTCATGCACGATTCATAAAGACTTCTCGAAGATTGCTAAACCCCGTACAAGCTCCTGTGAGAAAGATGCCAAATTTGTTTTGGGAGAGAATGCTTGAGAGCTTTGAAGAGTCGAAAATTCATTTGACTACTCGCCCGCATAAGACGAGCACCTTAACCTGGCAAGCACTAAGTAATGTGTATGCAAGTGGATCTTGCTATAGAGCAAGATTTGGCCAAAAGAGAAGATGGAAACCTCATGTGGTCTATTATGCAAGCAAACCTTGAATGAAGCACAAAGGAATTATACCACTCACGAGAAGGAATTGTCAAGGGTGGTGTGTGTTTTAGACAAATTTGAGCATACTTGGTCATCCTCTGATGATAGTCATTTTTACGTAATTCATTCGCTTGAAATACCTCCTCCTAACCAAACAAAATGCAAAAGCAAGGCTCATCCGATGGGTTCTTCTACTTCAAAGAGTTTAATTTGCAAATTAAAGACAAGAAGGAGTAGAGTATCGTGGTGGCGCATCATCTGTCAAGGTTAACAATAGCTCATGACACTCATATTCCACCCATCAATGATGAATTTTCTGAGGAATCCCTGATGCAGCTGGAGAAAGCTCCCTGGTATGCTCACATTGCCAATTTTCTCTCCATAGGAGAAACTCCAGCTGATTGGAAAGGACAGGGTAGGAAGTACTTCTTTGCTAAGATCCATTCCCTTTATTACTGAAGACCCTTTTTATTCAAGTATCAGGCGCATCAAATAATCGTGAAGTGCGTGCCTCGAGGAGGAGCAACAGAGAATTCCCGAGTCATCGCCATGAGCGCCCGTGGCTGCCATTTGCTTCCCCGTAAGACGCAATGAAGGTGTCAGTACCGGTTTCTACCGGGCCTTCCTCCTTATTCAAGGAAGCACACCAAATGTGCCGTGTGTGTGATGGATGCCAAAGACTCGGGAAGCTGTCTCGCCGTCATATGATGCCTTTGAACCCAATTTTAGTGGTCGAATTATTCGATGTGTGCACGATTTTCATGTGGGACCTTTTCCCCGCCATATGGTCACATACATTTTGCGGGAGTAGACTATGTCTCCAAATGGTCAAGCAATCCCAAAGACCAAATATCAATAGGGTGGTAATTAAATTCTGAAAGCCAATATCTTTTCCTGTGCTTGGGGTACCAAAACCATTATTAGTGATGGAGTGTTCTCATTTCGTAACAAACCATTTGAAAACCTCATGGCTAAATATGGCGTGAAACACAAAAGTGGCCACCCCTACTCATCTCAAACAAGTGGTCAAGTAGAACTTGCCAATAGGGATCAAGACCATTCTCACGAGTTGCGGTAAGCACCATCAGAAAGATTGGTCTATCAAACCGCTTGATTCGGGCCGTGGGGCCTACAGATGCCTTTCAAGACAATCCTCGGAATGTCCCCTTATCTGGTCTATGGTAAGCAGCATAACACCTTCTAAGGAGATCGAGTACAAGGCATGGTGGGCGATCAAGAAGCTGAACATGGATCTAAGTAGGGCCGGAGTCAAGAGGTTCCTTGATCTCATTGAGTTGGAAGAAATACGGAATGATGCCTATTTGAATTCGAAGATTGCAAAGGAAAATCAAAAGATGGCATGATCAAATGATAATCTGAAGAATTTCAGTGGAGACCGCTCTTTTATACGACCCGAACTCCATCTATTTAGGAAAGCTCAAGTCACGATTGACAGGTCCATTCATTGTCCAACAGGCATACCCCAATGGTTCAAGATTCAATTCAATCCGTGATGCGATAATGTGGTGTTTAAAGTCAATGGACAGAGGGTGAAACCCTATGTGGCGCAGCAGGCCAGCAGGGAGGAAATTCTCCGCCGGATCCTCCTCGGTCTCACAATCCCACCATACTTAGGAGTAGGTTAAAGGTAATTATCATACTCTGCATGTCCTGAGATGTTCCAAAAATTGCTGTTTCTTTGCTTTTATATCATGTTTTATTGCCTTCACCATGTGTAAGTTGTTTTTGTCTTCCATTGGACAATTGAATTGCTAATGAACAATTAGATGCTGAATTAGACTGATTGAATTGCCTTTTGTTGGAAAATTGAATCATTGTAAATTACCTTTATGTTAGAACAAATTCCATGTTGATATAATTTTTGGTGGGTTGAAGTTCGACATGCTCAACGAACATTTCTCCTTAAGCTAATTCTCACTACTTACAATTCTGTATTTTGATAGGTTGCAAATTTGTATGCCTCCTTTCCTTTGCATAGCCAGGCCTTAGGCATGTTGGCGACCCTAGGATAGGTTTGTGTTACCCACATTTGAAGACCAATGTAGTCTTCCAAAAAGGAAAAGAAAGAAAAGCAAAAAAGAAAAAAAGAAAAGAAAAGAAGAAAAAGAAAAATAAATTAAGTGACACTTTGCTTTGAAACGAACAGACAGGGGTGTATGGTGAAAGCCTTTGAAACCGATACCATAGTATCAGATTTGGTTGGGAGTCATCGATTTGAGTGTTAGTTACGCTGGGTGGATAGGTGGGGTTAGCAATTGTAGGTGTGATTTTCGAAGTCATTAGGTCAGGGGTGAGCTTTGTGGGGTTTTGTGGTCGGTGTGATCTTTTGGCTTGATGCCACTAAGCCTTAATTAGTTTGGGAGTCATTATCGACTCAATCCTAATTTAAATAATCGGAATTCTAAGCAAACACACCTAATATAGTTGAATAAGAAAAGGAAGTCTGCCTCACCTCTAAAGTTGTTCAGCGCAAAATAATACCGATAAACCCAGGTTGGGGGGGAGGAAACAATTTTGCAATTTATTGACTCGATTTGGTTACATAAAGAACCATTAGACTTTGGTGGAAATATAAGTTGAGGAATCATGGGAACCAATATTGACCTAAAAAATTTGTTCTTGACATGGTTTTTGGCTCTTTCATGTCGGTTTTTCAAACTTGGTGTCAATTTTTGAGTTAAAGTAATGTTTATTGTTTATCACTTTTGAATCATAAACTTTTTGAAAATCACTGCATGCATGCCCTTATTATTTTGCATTGCTAAGGGACTAGCAATGTTTGGTTGGGGGTGTGATTAGTACCAAAAGTGCTATTTTGAGCCACTATCATCGAGATGGACTTGTGGTGCTTTTTGCGCACTAATCATGTCGATAATACGATTAAAGTGTTAGTCTTCTTAATATCACTTATTATTCCGTTTAGAGGTTATTTTTGGTTGTTTTGCAGGTTTTGCGTACCTTGAGAGTTCAATATCGAGATATATGCTTAACCATGAAGATTGAACCCAGCTATGGCCTTCAGGCTCTGGGTCATGAAGGAATGAGAATAGTAATGATGAAAATGAATGCGATACTAGGAAGCGACAAGCTGTCTGATGAAGAGCACATTCAGAGGAGCTTTAGCTAGGGTGCAAAAATTTATTTGGGATTCTCAAAAAGACTCGCAATCATATGAATTTCGCAATCCTAGCGAAAATTGAGAATTTACCGCTAGGCTTCAAAATTTAATTGCACCTGTTACCAAGCGGAAATTACACTTACCGCTATCTCTTAAAAATTTAGAAGCTAAGCTAAGCGGGGGCACACGCATGCAACTAGTGAGTGGGTGCCTTCAGGGAAAAATTCTCTAGTTTCGCTATCTCTGTGCAATTTAGCTACCTGGCAATTTTAGCTAGCCTAGCGAGTACAAGCTACCCCCAAACAGGAGCACATGGCACTCTCATGAAAATTTCCCTACCTGTCATACTTTTATGAAATTAATACACAAGCGGAAACCTCATTTGGTGTATTACCTCCATATCCATGTATTAGCCAAAATGTTGAAACTGCCTTTAGTACCATACATTGGTGGCCTATATAAGCCCCAGTTCCCTTTAAACCTATGATCTGGAAGCAATCTTTTGGCACAGTACCATTTATGTAAATATCTCATGACTTTCATTTGAGGTTTGTTTTCTCTCTTCTCTCTCTTTCTCACTGTCTGTTTTCTGGCCCACCAACCCAGCCCTCTTGGGGATGACAACTCAAGAGATGTAGGCTGGCTGCCTCTTAGCTTTGAAGAGGAAGGTAGCTAGCTTGGTTGTGGGGTAGTTGCGCGGTTATCCTCCACGTGTTAAATCACTACAGTCTTGTATTTATAGTTCCCATCTTCTCAAACTAGGGTTGAATATCATTTAATGTCATTTGCACTTTTAGCTTGTACCACATGGCATGGGATTCTGATTGCATATGACTACTGATACCTTTGACTGTTCTTCGATAATAACTGATGATGATGTTGAGATGTTGGGACTCAAACTAAGGTGTAGATGTTGCATGTTGACTCAAATAGGAGTGATTCTAGGGTCCAGTTTGCTAGTTAAAGATCAGGTATGGCTTGGACTATAGGTTGCTTGCCATGATGCGAGAGATGGCTGAGGAACACTTTATTAACTTTGCAGTTCATTGTCCAAGCTAGTGACACAAACCTTCAAGTTACCTTTCACACTTACCGCGCCTTCGTTAAATTCAAATAATATCAAAACTACTACTTGTTTTTTTTGAAACAAATCCAAAAATCAAAATAATTAAAACTACGCTTTTTCGCTTATTGATGAGTCAGGCTATGGATGAAAACGTCGTGTTAAACTACACAGACGGCACTTCTTTGCGTGGCGACTCGGCGGTAAGGAAGCTGAATCTCAATTTGTTGATTCCGGATCACCATCTGCCGCGGCGTAGATCGCGGATGGTTCCGGGCGCACGTCACTATGCCTCGGCGAGAATCTGGGAGGCTGTTTCCGACGGCGCCGCCGCGTGGGCGGGCGAACGTCTCTCCAGGCCTCGGCCATCGCCCATTTGTCTGCGGTGAGATGACATCATGCCGCCTCAGTTCGCCGCTGCTCCGGATCGAGGGTGGACATTTATCAGACACCGACAGGAGCGACAACCGTGAGACTTCCACGGGGGATTTCGTAATCACGAAAAAGTCTGACGGCGGTGTGGATCCCGGTTAGGGAGTTAGTGGTGATTAGAGCATTCATGGCGCATTCTGTGGCGGCGGTGTGTATTACCGGGTGGTTTCTCAGTTCTACCGTTCGATGATTTCCGCCAGGAGCGCCTGGTCATTTCGAGCTCGGTTCCGCCATGAAGCGATGGCCGGTGGCGGACACCGGCGCGTTGAGCGCTTGCGAATCGTGACTGGTCGAGGAGGTTATCGAGGCCCCAGTCTCACGGAACACACCGAGGTGATCTGATCCGCTGCCAGTTTGCCGCTAGCGGGCTGCCGCTGGCTGTACGGGCGGCTCGCCTCGGGTATGCGATCGATCATGCATTTGCGGAACTTGCGACTTCACTTTCACTTTGACGCTGCGTGCGATGGGGCTATCTGAAGCTCATGCAGGATCGGAAGGATCTCGTTGGTCTGAGCTGGTGATGAGCACTCCTATTCGCGAGGAGAAGGTCCATCGTAAGTGGCTCGAGTAGGTGTCTTCCCTTCTTGATGCAAGACTATTATGCAGTCTGGAGCACTTGGGCTTCCCGAGAGGAGCCACGGACAGGAGAGATTTGATTGCATCCTGGGATCTGCCTCTGGAGCGGCGATGGTCATACATATGTTTGACCTTCCTCGATGCGAGGACCGGGAGGAATCTGAACAGTCGACGGAGGACCATGCGGAATGAGACGGTCGAGCCCCCGAGCCGGGTGGAGAGGAGTCCATTTCCGCCATATCATCCCCTCAGTCTCTCCTCCACATCCATCCGTTATGGTATTTAGCCCATGCCCATCCCTTAAGTGTGATCATTCTAGTACCCATTTCGAGAGAAGATAGCCGGGCGTAGTGGATAATCATTCATTGTAGCCCTGGCATCCCCAGGATGGTTTGGCTCAGTGTTCACTCCATCTTTGCAACGAATTCCATGACCTGGCTTCAAATTATTCTGCCATTCGGATCGAGAGAGAGGAGCCGCGTGACCGATCGCTGGATCTGATGGCGTTGCGATGAGAGCGGACGTCACGGACACCGCCGCGGTAGTGAGGTGGTTAGGTTTCTTTATGTACGTATGGTTGCGACACATCGGCGCCTGCAGTTTTGGGTTAGATTTGTGTGTTGATTACAGCCATAGTAGGCGATGATGCTTGCAATATTTGGCACGTTCATGTGCCTTCATTTGGCTCATATAAAGCTATTCGGTATATATATCTGAACTTTTTGCATATCATATTTGTCTTCCTTATATAACATATTGTTTTGTCTTCAATTCAGATTGTTCAATTATTAGTTAATTGATTGAATTACTTTAATTGGCGATTGAATTGCCTTTTGGTGGAAAATTGAATCATTATAAGATTACCTTATATTAGAACAAATTCCATGTTTGAAATAATTTTGATCGATTGAAGTCTGACATGCTCAACTTGAACATTTCTCCTTAACTAATTACCTTTACACTTTTAGATTGTTTCAATAGGTTTGTAAAATTTATATCCTCCTTTAACTTTCCTTATATTTGTAGGTATGTTGGCGACCTAGGATAGGTTTGTTTTGTTTGAAGACCTTAATGATCTTCAAAAGGAAAAGAAAGAAAAGCCATGCAAGAAAGAAAGAGAGGAAAAAAAAAAATAAGGTGACCCTTTGGCGAGCTGAGCACGGTCAGAAAGAGGGGTATATAAGTAGCCTTTGAAGCAGATGCCTAGCCTTAATTGGTTGGGGTCATCGATTTAGTGTTCGCTACGTGGTGGATAAGTGGGTTTTAACAGTTGCGAGGTGAAAGCATGATTTTAAATCTTAGGATCCCAGGGTGACTTTCATGAGTTTGTGATGGGTGAATCTTTTTGAACGATGCCCTAAACCTTAATTGGTTAGAGTGTGGTGGACAAATTTATATGGACTTCAATTGATGGTTTTCAGCTTGTTACACCCTACAATATAGATTGAATGAAAAGGAATTTGTAACCACTATCAGTTATTATTAAACTTAGACCATCCCAGACACTTTGGGTTACAAGGGAGGGGACAGTTTTACCAGTTTGTTGACTCGATTTGGTTACATAAAGAACCATTAGACTTTGGGTAGAGTACTCAGGTTAGACTCATGGAACCAATAATGACACAAGAACTGAGCTTTGTATGGTTGGCTCTTTCCTCCAGTTTTCAAACTTGGTGTCATTTTCGGAGTTTAAAAGGGGTAATGTTTATTGTATATACACCTTTTTGAATCATAAACTTTTGAAAATCATTGCATGCATGTCATATTATTTTGCATTGCTGAGGACATAACATTTGGTTGGGGTGTGGATTATTTTGAGTGTTATTTTAGACCTATAGGATAGTTTGCAAATTGCTTTGCTCATCGCACCGATACAGTCAAATCTTCAATTCTTCTTAATTCATCTGCTTATCTCAGTTTAAGGGTTGACCAGTTCGTTTTGCGGAGTTTGTGCAGCAGGAGTTCAATATCGAGATATGTGATGAACCGAAGATTAAACCATTCTCTCGACCTTGACATACAAGTTTATTGAGAGATAAGTAAGTGAAGCTTTGGGTGGAGTGAGTGGTTCAGGGATCAGATCACACGGTGAAGAGCAGACTGACCTAGGATTTCGCTATGATTACGAATTTATTTGGGATCTGAAAATTTATGTCATGTGAGGCTGTAATCTATTGAGAAATGAATTAGCTGAAACTGGCAGAAATTTTACTGCTATGCAAAATCCGAGCGCGGCGAACTCTTGTTTATTTATCTCTAAAATATTTAGCTAGGCTGAAAGCTGAAATTTAAGCTAGCCTTTAGCGAGAGAGATATTGTCCATGTGAAATTTTGTGGATTTCGCTGTGCCATTCAATTCGCTAGGCTGTGAAATTCGCTAGGCTAACGAAAATTCACTAGGCTAAACGATTATTACTATAAGCGAGAAATCATGCCTTGCTGTCATCTTTTGTAATTAATGTAAGCAGGCTTCATTTTGGTGTATTACCTCCTTGTCCTTGTATTAGCCAAAATGTTAACTTTCTTGTATTTTCCTTACAGTATGGTGGCCTATATAAGCCTGCCCCACACACACCTCTACTTTTGGCATTTTTCATTTGTAGCAAATATCTCATGACTTCAATTAGGGTTTTCTCTGTAGCTTTATCTCTCTTTCTCATTTTCTGGGCTACAGCAAACCCTCATAGGGATGACGACTCGAGATCTTGGCTAGAGCCTCTTAGCTTGAAAGGAAGGTAGCTAGTAGCTTGGTTGTGGGGTAGTTGCGGGTTGTCCTCATGTGTTAAATGCTATAGGTCTTGTATTTATGGTTCCCGTCTTACTCGAACTAGGGTTGAATATCATTACAATGTATCATTCATAACACTTGCAGCGATACTTACTGTCTTTGGAATGGTACATCTTTTATTGCTAGTCACAGCATTGTTCTTCAAGGCTGGCTTTATAGAGCTTACCTTTGAAATGATGTTGAATGTTGGGGACTTTCAAGCGAAGGGGCTATATAGATGCATGTTGCACTGTGTTGACTCTGACAAAGACAGGATTCTAGGGTTAGGTTTGCTAGTTAAACAAAGATCCGGTTATGGCTTGGACTATGGAGTTTTGTGCTTGCCATGATGCGAGGATAAAGCAGGGACAGCAGCCAGCTTGTCATTGTCAAGCTAATAACTCAAACATTCAAAGTTACCTTTTCACATTACTTTAGGTTTTACATTCAAACTGGCAGCTGCAAACCAATATCATACTGTTTTTAAACAAACAAAATCCAAAAAAATCCAAACTAAAAGCCTCACCATTTCCCAACATGTGTGATCATTCTTTGGATGAGAGCCCATCCCGTGTTGACCCTAGACCGCTATCTTTGCGATGGCTTTTGGGCTGGCGTTGGGAGAACAGGATATAAATTTTGTTGAGATTGGTTCTTTTATTAGCGCACAGATGTAAGCACTTGCCCCAAACCTAGGGTTTGATGGGAATTTCATTAACACATGGGTTTGTTGGCATTTGATTGATTTTTTTTTCTAGAGCTTTGATAGGATTTCTGTAAATCAAAATTTTGAGAAGTAAGGTGGGTAAAACCCCCGAATGTACAGAAAAACATGGAATCCTCCATTTGAGGTTGGATTCATGGTTTAATTGCAAAGTAAAGGAGTTTGGGTTAGAACAAACCCTAACAAATCCTTGTATTTGGTTTGTGTATGGGTTATGACCCATATTAGAATGGTTTTGGGAGAAATTCATGGAAAAGTTTTGAAGAAATATATGTAATGAAAGATGAATTGAGTAAAATTGAGATTACAAGATGAATTTGGAGTAGTTTGAAGTATATAGAGTATTGAGTTGATTTAGGTAGCAATCTAAAGAAAAGAGTGAAGAAAAACCCATTAAGGCAAAATTCATTTGTCTGCAGTGCAGTCGAGTACATCTGCGTGCGGAGTAGTGTTACATTTTCTATTTTGACCAGTGTTCGTATTTTTGCTCATAACTTGCTCATTTCTGATCCGATTTGAGTGATTCAAGTTGATGATTGAAGCCGTTAAGAGGCTAAACATCCTGAAATAGGTACCTTCAAATCTGATTCTATGAGGCCCAAAAATTCACTCAAAGTGGGGCCATGTTCAAGCCAATTTCTGGTTCTGTTTTTGAACATAAAGTAGTTCGGGTTGTTTAGGACATAACTTGAGTTTCGGTGCTCCGATTTGGGTGATTCCAGTTGGAGAAGAACCCTTAGCACCTTATATTCAAACTAGTAAAAAGAACGAGTGTCAAATATGAAGTTAAGATCCCCGAAAATGATAAAAGACAGCTGCTGCTGGTGCTGCTGCAAGTGTTGTAAGTTGCTGATTTTTGTCACGGCTTGCAACTTGCATAACTCCTCCGTTAGGACTCCATTATGGGTATTCTTGGACTCTATGGAAAACTCATTGAGTCTAGAATCTAACCAAATGCTATTTATTGGCATTTGGTGCCCACATCTTGTCTGAAAATTGAATTGTTGCACTAAGTGTAACTAATAAGCTTAGTTAAAGTTGAGAATTGGAATACATGGTAAGAAAGGATGTAGATATAAACAAGAAATGCAATATGTATAGATGTGTTCATGAAACATGAATGTGATATGGAAAATGAAAACGAACTGAAACATGAATATGAACATGAAAGGCAATTTGACATGAATACATAATGTGGTTAAGTTATATATGATTATTATCACATATAACCAGAAAAAGATAACAAATGATAGGAAATATATGAATGAGTATACGTAAATGAGTATATGAATGAGTATACATGAATGAGTATATGAAATGAGCACATGAATGAGTATGTGAATGAGTATATGAATGAGTATATGAAATAAGTACATAGATTGAGTATATCTTTGAAAAGATAATACAAAAGTGAATATGGAATTGAAATGTGATATTTGAAAACCGAATGAATGTGAATGATGATAAGGACGGGATTCATCAAACGGAATCCGTCATAAATGTGAATACGAAAGTGAATAAGGAATTGAAATGTGATATTTGAAAACGAGATGAATGTGAATGATGATAAAGACGGGATTCGATTCATGAGGATCCGTCATAAATGTGAATTGGTTGATATATCGAATGAGCGCGGCCGAGGATGCACGTAGAGCGTAAATCCGCGAGGCGCGAAATTGTCCAATGTCCCACTTGGCGGGATGCACCAATCGGCATCCGTCATGATGGTGTATGACATTGAAGAAATGTTCCCATTTGGCGGGATGCACCAATCGGCATCCGTCATGATGGCGTATGGCATTTAATTGATACCACATGTCGGGGTGCACCAAACGGCATCCGTCATGATGGGAGACTGAATAATTGATACCACGTAATGAGTGCACCATGACATCCCGTCATGATGGGAGACCGAATTGTAAAATGTGTAGGCACATTACCGAATGATAATAAGGGCGGGATTCATTAAACGGAATCCGTTAGAAATGTGAATTGAATAGTCAAAGTGAAATAACCAACATTGATGAGTGTAAATGGGATTTTTATGTATATGCTTAAATCTCATAAATTGAATTATGAATTGAATTATTGCATTGAAAATGCATGTTGTGATATGATAAATGATTTGTAAAATGAAAGCATGCGAAAATGAATAACATGAGTATATGTGGATATAAAGGCATTATTTTGTAAATGCATTTTGTTAATTATAAATGTTTATGGGCTTGCCCATAATGAAGTGCTTTCGCGTAATTAAAAAGTCTAAAATGGAATAACACAAACAACATGTTTGAAGATAATTGAAAATGTCAGAGATAAGCTAAGAGCTCCGACTTGGATTATGGCAAGGTCGAGTGGGGATTAGGTCGACACTTTTGAAAGCGAAAATTTAATAAAACCAAAACAACATGTTTTGAGAAGATAATTAGAAAATGTTGGAGTAAATAGGAGGCTTATTGGATCGAATCAACCGGGTCGAGTCGAGTTCGGGATGCGACACTAGCAATTTAATAAGCGATAACTAAATGAATTAAATGATGTATCAGTCTAATTTGACCATGTATGTATTTGATATGACTTTGATATGTTTCGATTTGCCATTGTATATGTATAAGTTGTTTTGAATATGATTTGACATGCCATACATGTAGAAGATATGAATTGAAACTTGTAAAGACATGACATGGAAATATCTGAACAAGATAATGATATGGAATCTAAAAAGGATAAAGCATGTGTAATATGATATGAGTTAGAAGTCACATACAATTAGGCTTCGTTATACCATAAGGAAAGTAAATGTAAAAGATTGTGGCCAATGATTATTGTTATTAATTCAATTCTTGTCTATATGTTCCCACTAAAGCGTAAGCTTATACAGTGTTGTCAGGTGTAGATGCGAAGGAGATAAAGAGGACGGGAAATTCTACACCGGTGATACGGGCATCTCGAGTGGTGCTCACCAGCCTTTGTTTTCATGATCTACGATGTTTGTATTAGACATATACATGTATAAGTAAATGGGACTTAGTTTATGTGTATAGATTTTAATGGACACCACTCCGGTGGTAGTTCTTTTGTATATTTAAATGATTTTTGGTTATTACAAAAATTGTTTGTATACCCACAGGTATAAGTTCAGCTCTGAAAAAAAAAAAAAAAAAAAGAGGTAAAGAGTCGATGCTTATATGGTAAAGAGGTAAGAGTCCCAGATATAGTTTACGAAACCGGTTCGGATCGGCGATCGGGTGGCGGGAATCGAAACGTGTGTGATAGTGTCCTAGCCAAAGTGGTCCCTATGACCCTTTGGAGACTAGCCTGGTACAAAGTGAATCAGAAGAACTGGGAGAAGAGGTCAAGGAGTATGTGAAATGGATGGACTCCTTTAAGCCTAATAGAAGGAAATACTATGAACCCACAGGCGGGGTAACCGAACGTTTGTGCCATCCTTTCCATGACCACACAGATGGAGCAAAAGCCACTACCCAGCCATTTGAGGTATGCTTAACTTTATGGACGCCTCCACATTACCAGTGATTATTTCAGCATCCCTGATAGCAGCAGAAGAAGATAAGTTATTGAGAGTACTTTGGGATCACAAGGATGCGCTTGGTTGGTCTTTGGCTAATTTAAAGGGGATTCACCCTTATGTGTATCTGTCCAGTGCTGGCCCCAGAAGATGGTCATAAGCCTTGATGCACGGAAGCACGAGAGGAGGCTAGATCAACCATGAAAGAAGTAGTCCATGGGAAGCAGTGGCTAGATGTCGGGTGTTATCCCCATTTCGACCGGTGCTGGGTGAGTCCGGTACCAGTTGTGCCTAAAAAGGGAGGAACAATAGTGATAAAGACAGAATAATATATTGCTGCCTTCTAGAACAATCATAGGTTGGAGAATTTACATTGACTAACGGAAATTGAATAAGGCTACCCGAAAAGACCATTTTCCACTACCATTTTTGGATCAGATGTTAGATAGGCTAGCAGGGCTTGAATATTACTGTTTCTTGGATGGGTATTCCGGCTACAATCAGATGGTTCTGTACTGAGGATCAAAGAAGAGCGACATTCTACTTTCCTTTCTTTGTTTTCATTAGCATTTACAGTAAGTTCCCTTTGTAAATTTGTGCAATCTTTTTACAAGGGCACATTTAATGGCTATGTTAGCCATATTCTCGAGATATGGTTGAAAAAGACAATTGAGGTGTTCATGGGCGACTTGCGAGTATTAGGAATAAAACTTTGACAATTATGCAGAAAATTCAAAGGTCGATTAACATTAGATGTAGAGACAATCTGTCTTCGAATTAGGAGAAGAAGTGCCACTTTATGGTACAAAATTCCATGTAGGAAGACAGGACACCATCATGGCCTTTGAAGCGGGACGGTAGGGTGGAGATTACCAACAATTGATTATTTTTCAGCTCTAAATACTATCGTTGCAAGAATGTCGAGGCTAACGGCGTTAAACCCATAATAGTGCTTCTTGGGAGCAACCAAATATTGTGAGATCCCACTTCTCTCTTTGAACTAGCATTATTTTCGAGCTTTTGATTGCTTTTGGTCTGATTTTCGTTTTGGACTTCCTAACTTTGTTTGTTTTTAATGGGTTGTGAGCTTTAAGGATACCGGAGTGACTGCAATCACTAAGGGATTTACATGTTCATTAGAGTGTGAGGCCAAATTCGTGTTTTAAAAAAAAAAATAAAAAATCCTTGTTCCATACTGGTCACGTGTGTGAGCTGTGTGCATTTGCTTATGACTATAATTGCTGGCATCTGCTGGTACGGCGGTGTGGGAGACCCTACGCAGTTGCGTCACCCTTTTTCCACCTTCGGGTACGCAGCAGCGAAGATCTCTACACTGCTGCGTAGACACGCTTCGCCGTTGCGTAAAGCCCTTCGCCGCGGCTGATTCGTGCCATAGTAGGTGTACCGAAATCAACAAAATTTGTATCTTAGGATCCCTATTGCCGTAGCAAAGTGATTAGTGCCCAAAAAGTGCTATTTTGAACCCTATTTATTATAGGTTTTGAGTGCTTTTGTGTACTGCGTCATTCCTAATCAACCCGATTTGCACATTAAGGTCCCTGCTTGATACTAATCACGTTTTGTGGCTAATTTTGTAGTTTTTGCAAGCTATTTATAAGAAATTGTTGAGTCGATCAACACGTAGAATTCGAGTCAAACTTAGCATTGGAATCGAGACCAGAAGGAAGAAGAGTAGAAAAATAAAAAATGGAGCGTAGCCTGAGGAATTGGTGCAATTTATCTGCTTGGCGCCTTGTTACCTCATTACCTTTATTAAACACGAAACCCTTTGTTCACCTTGCGATTGCAGCTTTTTGCCCACAATTTTTTGCTTCTTCCTATTTTAACCCTTGTAACTTTGTTTTGGTTTGTTTTGCCAATTTCTCTTGGCACCACAGTCGTAAGCCTCGGTTAAGCCTGTATCCTTTCAATCGACCCTTGATAAATTTTTTTTGGGGAAAAGCTTTCAATTTCTCCGTTTTCTCTGCTGCTCCATTTTCTTTCATTTTCTTTTCTATTTTCTGGGCAGCCAAACACCCTCCGAGGATGAGCGGCTAAAACCCGTTTCTCCTTGAAGCGGAAGGTGATTAGTGCCACAGTAGGGGTGATGGGAATCGTGGTATATCCTATATTCCTCCCTCTTGCCGTGAGTCAAGCTCTTGCAGTATAATTAGTCTAAGATTCGAACACGGGATGGGTTTTCTTAAATACAAATAGTTAAGTGAAGTAAAAAATGGTGAATTCAATTTGGATTTTAAGGTTTGGTAAAAACGGGGGAGTTGATGTGGACATGGCCCAGAAATTTAAATAAATAAAATGTAAAATAGAACTCCTTGAAGTTTTAGGCCACTGGTTTAGGGTTTTAAGGCAACTAAAATGTCCTCGGGTCTTTTTCCTCGCATTGGGGAACATGACATATAGTCATTTCTAAGCCAGGATCTTCATATGACGGCCCAAAACCTAAACCACCCCAAAATCATTCTTCTAATATATAGCATTTATTTTATAATGTTTCAAAGCAGTTAAAGCATCTTGGATCTAACACCAACCAGGAGCTCATAAATGACAACTAAATGGCCATCGGTGGATCTAACAGTAGCATCCACTGAACCCCATGAGAAAAACTTGCCAAGTGCGGCCACTCGGGGTACATCAAGTGATTCAAACTAAAAGTGAGATACGAGAAAGCAGTAAAGAGAACAAATGCTTGCGTGAGAAAAACATAAAAAAGGAGACGGTGAACACAACATTCACCCAGTGCCCTCCTGCTTCAAGGAGAGAGAAGGTCTAGCCAAGCATCTCACGAGTTGTCATCCTCGGAGGAGTGTTTATTAGCCAGAAAAAATAAGAGAAAGGAGAGAGAAGAAGAGAAGCGAAATGAAAAGAGATTCTTGTGTATATCTTGAAGAATAAAATTAGATTTACAAACTTGCAAGGGTGGCTTATATAGCCAACCCAAATGTGTGAAATGACAAAAATGCCTAAAATATGAGATTACAATAGGGACAAAATGGTAATTGATCAAAACATGGTCGTTTGGAATCAATATAAAAAACCGCAGAATAAATACATTTTCGCTATGAGGAATTTTATTAACTATATGAAAAATTCTACTCTAGCTAAGCGAGAATTTATTAAACTAAGCGAAAATCTGAGATGTGAAAATGGAAAATTTAGCTATCTGCAATATTTCGCTAGCTAGCGAAATTTATTAACAAAATTTGCATGTGAAATCTGTATTCTCTCTTTGGATCTGAAATTTCTAGCTGTTCCATTATTGCTTGTTCACTGCATCCCATCCTACTTGACTTGCTATTTTCTATTTTCTTCTTCTTTCCTCTTGGTCTCACGATCTATGGTGTTGAGTTTGACTCGAATTCTTCTCATGTTTGGATCAGACCTCAACAATGTTGGCACTGATTAGCTCGCAAAAAAGCTGAATTTGCCACAAAATACGTCAGTGAGAATAGTAGGGACCTTAATGTGCAAATGGGGTCAATTAGAATGATTAGTACACAAAGCCTCAAAACCTATAATAAATAGGGCTCAAAATGGCACAACTAATCACACCCCCAACTATTGCTAGTCACTTGTGATCTGAGAAGAAAGAAAGAGAGCTATCTGATAAAAACAAAATAATGTTCCACAAAAATTATGTTTCAAAAGAGTTAATGAATGAATGTACCCCCAACCCACAAGTAAGAATAATCAATGCACGTCATCGATAACTATCATGAGAGAATGAATGCCGCCTCAAATTGAGTATCAAAAGAGTCTCCATCTCGTGAATCAACGGCTTCCCACCCAAAATCTAAATTATTTTATGTTATCGGCCCTCAAATGGCGCTATTGCACTCTCCCAAACCTAGCTACTACCATGACCTAGCATGCTAACCAACCTAAACTAGATCAGGGCCCACCTTTTATTCCACAGATTCTTTGCGTTGTAAGATTTTAATCTTGAGGAATCAACCTCACCAAAGTCCATGTGAGGGGATCACCGATGACTCCCGACGGTGGGCTTAGGGCACGAGTCATAGGATCTTTCGACCCTGAGCACTCTTGAGATTTCACCGGGACTTGGAATGATTTCGAGACTCCAGCACCTACAACTTGCTAAACTCCCACCCGTCTCCACCCGTGGCGACACTAAGTCGGTGGCTCCCGACCTGATAAGGGTTTGGAGTCCACTTGGGCTTTAAGGCTTTCGCCATATACCTCGGACCGTGCTCGGGTTTCAAAGGCAAAAGCAATTGCAATTTTTATTCTTTTCTTTTCTTTTTCTTTTTTTTTCGAAAGACGCGTGGCCTTTTTTCACGGGGTCCTTGCCTATTTAAAGGGCTGGGTCAATGAAACTAGGGTAGGTTATGCAAAGTAAAGGAGGTTGCGCGATTTCGACCCGCTGTTGAAAGAAAAGAAGAAAAGAAAAAGAGCCTATTTTTCATTAGTGTGAGTTTAGCTGAGGAATTTGGAAGAAAGGTCGAAATCATGAGAGTTCAACTAATCATCCACTCAGTATGTGCATGGAACCAATCTAACATCAATAGAATTGGACAAAATTTCAATTTTCAAACTATGAGCTAGGCAAAACACCTGAAAATTTTGGTTGTAAGCAGTTAGAATTTTTTGAAAGAAGCACATAGTGTAACAGCTTTACTGAAAGGAACCCGACAGCCAATGAATATCACAAAATGGAAGCACTGAAATAATAACAAAACATAAATACAAAAGCCACTTCCTTTGCTAACTCTCCCCAGCCCCGAACATCTCGGTGTCGAAATGGGGCTCAGTTGGAAAATTAGAAAGGAAGTGTTACCTCACTGATGAGATGTGATCATTTCTGGATAGGAGACCGCAAACTTTCCATCGACACCTTATTCGCTCTAGTTCGAATTTAGACAAGCAGGATTGGAGAGAAAGAGGAAGAAAAAAAGTGACCGAGTTGGAACATTTTTAAAATTACACTTTCATAATAATCTCTCAAAAATGTTCTTTCTAGCCATATTTGGATTCTAATATCTAACTTTCCCAACGGTACCAAGAGCGCCTAAAACGGAGTTCGGATGAAAGTTATGAGCGAAACAAAATTTGGAGGCAAAAATGGGGCCCAGAGCGAAAAATTACACTATGCTAAATCATTAAACTAGAAATTTAAGCTAGCCTAATGAATTGACATATTAAAAATTTTCAATTTTTTTTTGAAAATCAAATAAAATAAATAATAATAAAATAAATAAAATAATAATAATAATAATAAAATTTTTTTATAAAATACTTGATTTTTTTAAGAACTCATTTTTTTAAAATAAAAAAATTAAAAAAAAATAAAAAAAACAAACGTTTGTTTTGTTTTGTTTTATTTTTTATTTTTTAAAATATATATATATATATATATATATATATATATATATATATAATAAACAAATGTTTTAAAATAAAATAAAATAAATATTTTTTTAATAATATATATATATATATATATAAATAAAAACAAACGTTTTTTTTTTAAATTAAGAAAAATAAAATAAATAATTAAAATAAAAAATAAAATAAAAAAAATTTGAAAACCTTTATGTGATGTTTTGTACGCTAGTGCCTCAACGCATGCCATTTAAGCTAGCTAGCGAAAATTTCGATTAGGCTAGCGAAATTTCGCTAGCTAAGCGTTCATAACTAGCGAAATTTAGCTAGCTAGCCCGAAATTTCTGCTCTAGCCGAAAATTTCAATTTCGCTATCTACGTAAGGAATTAGCGAGTTAAGCTGGGCTAAGCGAATTTAAGCTGGCTTAGCTTAAATTTCACTGTGCGAGATTACCGCATTCAGCTGGGATGCGAAGGTACTAAGCTAAACTGTGAAGAATTCTCTTTGCTCAGTTATACGATCTTCCAATCCAAGCTTCAGAATTTACATTTATGATTCAAAATTTGCACACAAATTGCAAAAATTAACACAAGAAAAATTAGGAAAAATTGCAGAAAAGCAAAAATTAATTTAAAAACATGGTAATAAAAATTAGATATCTAGAAAGAAAAATTAAATCAAATAAAATACGATAAATAAAACAAAGCAAGAAAATTCAAACAAAAGTGGGGAGGAATTTGTGCTCCCCCGAGAATACCACTATAAGGCCTTTGTGCTGGAGCTGGCGAACTCGGGGAAATCGCGGGTTAGTGCTCCGAATCGAGCCGGCACGAACCATCCGCTGTATGCCATGCGATGCGTGCATTTTGCCATCTTGTTTGATGTAGTGGCAACAATATGAGCAATGGCCACTAGCTTCTTGAATTTTTGTAGAATGAGCTGGGTGATGGGGTGGCCTTTGTGGTGGTGCTGGGTATAGTTGTGTTGGGAGGAATTAGAGATATACACTTAATTCGGTGGAGGCTAGTGGCGGTGGGCATTTGGTGTCTGCCCAGAGCGTGGCGGTGGGGCATTTGGTGTCTTGAGCGGTGACAGTGGGAGTTGATGTAGGAATTGGTTGAAGGACATTTCTTTGGGCACTTCCAGCTGCTTTGTTGTTTCTTGCCTCTCGATCAAACAAGGCAATGATTTCTTCTGGTTCCTCCTTGGAAAAACAACATCACACACATATGCGAGGTTTCGTAATCCTTCAAGATATTCAATAAAATCCTCTATATTAAACCTCTTTAAGTAATAGAACGACAGTGAAACTGTATTTTCTCATGCTTTTATGGAGTATCGCTTTTGGCATCTTTCTCTAGATGGATACTATTTGGATGACTGGTTTGTAGATGGGGATCTGCAGTTGTCCCATTTATGCTCATAATTCATTTCAGCCCATCTATTTTCTTGTTCAAATTGTCTTCCCTGACAGCCTGACATTTTTGGTCGAATAGGCATTAATCACTTGCTATTCTCTTCCTGAAAGTCATCCCTTATCCGGGTAAGGTCAAAATGGCTTGTTCAAATGGAGGGGATTATTTGTGATGGTGGTATTTGAGAGGTCGAGGCATAAATGGAGGTTCGGGATGAGCATGTGTGGAGTCTTGGTTCCCATGAGGTGGTGCTTGATTCCCCAACTGGTTATAGCTTTTCTATGTCTCAGAACTCATCCATTGGTTCCTATAGTCCCTCATGGACCTATATTCACTTGGGTTCCTCTCCACGGAGTTCGCGGCACCACCATGTGGTTTATGTAATCCCTCATGGACATATATGAACCAAGGGTTACCCCTGCCACATCTTTGACCATCATCCACTGTTCCATTGGGTTCAAATTCACATGATTGAGAAACTCTATAACTTACTTGGAATTGACCCTCTGTAATGAAGGACTGACTTCTTTAACAACAATCTCTGACACTTTATATATTTTTTTATATTTTTTTAACAGTGAGAAATGAGCTTAAGAAAATGTTTGTCAAAATGATGAGGAAATTCACCAGACTTTGTGATGAGGATCACAAATTCTCCTGTTTAAATCTTGTACTAAGTTTCCATCCGACAACGGCGCCATTTGATTGATGCCCGTTAGGGTGATCGGAATCAACAAAATTTGCCTCCTGGCCCTCTATTGCGAAGTAGTCAGCTCTTGCTGATATAGTGGTCTAGGGTCGAACACAGGGATGGGTTTTCTTCGTACAAATGATTTGAGTGAAGTCAAAAATGGTGAATTTCAATTTGGATTTTCAGGTTTGGTTAAAAACAGTGAGGTTTTGGGGTTTAAAACTGAAAATAAAATGAAGAAAAGTAAGAAAAGAACTCATGAAGTCTCGAGCCCTTTGGGTTAGGGTTTTTAGGGCAACTAACATGTCCTCGGGTCTTTCCTTGCGTCGGGAAGATGACATATAGTCATTTCCCCGAGCCGGATCAGTCTTCATTTAGCTTTTTAAAAAACTAAACCACATGATTTTCCTTTTGAAAAACAACATTTATTGAGCATTAATGTTCCCGGAAAAGTAAGCGTGCACTTTAGATCTACCTCACGACAAATAAGCAACTAATGAATCTCGGTGGATCTAACTTATATTAAGCATCCACTTTAGACCTAAAAATTGCTAAATATTGATCAATGAAGGCATATCAAATGAGTTCTAACCTAGAGTGAGAAACCAGGAACATAAATAACCAAAAATGTGCGTTCTGCGTGGAAGGACCGTCGTTACCTCAAGCAGATTTGCCCACATTAGCCGTCCTCTTCCAAGGAGGAAGAGGCCTAGCCAACCATCCTCTGAGTTGCCATCCTCAGAGGAGTGTTTGGTAGCCGAAAGGAGAGAAAATGAGAGAGAAGAGAGCAAAATGAAAAGCTGCGCGTATGTACTGAAAGATAAAAGTTAGGGTTACAAAATTATAAGGTGGCTTATATAGCCAACCTAAATGTGTGAAATGACAAAAATGCCTAAAATATGAGATTACAATAGGGACAAAATGGTAATTGATCAAAACGTGGTCGTTTGGAATCAAAATATCAAAAACACGGAAGTAGACCATTTTTCGTATGCGAGGAATTTTTCGCTAGCATATGAAAATTTCTCTATGTGAATTACGTAAGCTAGCGAAAATCACAAGAGATAACGAAAATGGAAAATTTCGCTATCTACAATAATTTTCACTAGCTAGCGAAATTTCGCTAGCTTAGTGAAAATTTTGCATAGCGAAATGCACTGTTCTCTCTGCTGGATCCTGCATTTCTTTGTTCCATTGGCCAGCTGTTCCACACACATCCCATCCTGCCGACTTGCTATTTTCTATTTCTTCCTGCTGCTTTCCTCCTTGGTCTATACGATCTATAGGGTGTTAAGAAGTTTGACTCGAATTCTTCATGTTTGGATCGACTCAACAATGTTGGCATGATTAGCTCGCAAAAACTGCAAAATTTGCCACAAAATGCGATCAGTAGAATAGTAGGGACCTTAATGTGCAAATCGGGTCAATTAGAATGATTAGTACACAAAAAGCACTCAAAACCTATAATAAATAGAGCTCAAAATAGCATATGGCACTAATCGGAGAAATTTGTTGAGTGCGAGGATTGAAAGGCTCTTGGAGGTCCCACATTCTTCACGCGGTGCACTCAGCGCCGGTTTGTGTTCCTTTTCTAACTATAGGTTTTTTATCCCTTCGAATCCGCCGAATGGCTATTATTTGGTAAGCTTTTTTTAGGGTTCGAGTGGATGCTTGTGCTAAGATCATGAGATTCATTAGTTACCCTCTATGACCCATTGAAAGGGAATGGAGACTTATTCTTCCTTTGTCGGTGACCATGGTAGCCCCGTGGAATGCCATTTATTAAGGATAAATATTTTGGAGTTAGGTTTTATAGCTAAATGAAGATCGGTTCGGGGAGATGACTATAGGTCATCCTCCCGAGGAAATGAACCACAGGAAACCTCGATTCTTAGTAAAATCCCAAGCCCAGTATCTTGATGCGTCAAGGAGATCTCTTTTATTATTTTTCTTGTTTTAATTTAGTTTATTTTTAGCTTTCATCATCAAAACCCTCACTGTTTTTATCACCACCTTAAAATCAATTGAAATTGACATTTTTTGAACCTCACTATACAAATCATTTGTACAGAAAACCATCCTGTGTTGGACCTAAGAACACTATCTTTGCAATAGCTTTGCTACGACAGTAAGAGGAATTTAGGATACAAATTTTGTTGATTTCGGATCACCCTACTGTGGCACGAATCACATTTGATTCGTCTTACGATGGGTGTTAAGATAAAAGCAAATATTTATAAGCTGCAAATTACATCTATTCTTGTAGCAAAGCTCTTGCAGTATAGTGGTTCTAAAGGTCGAACTCAGGGATGGGTTTTCTTTGCACAAATGACTAACAGTGAGGTTCAATTTGGTGAATTAAATTTGGATTTTCAGGTTTGGTTAAAAACAGTGAGGTTTTGGGGTTTAAAACTGAAAATAAAAACAAGTTAAAATGTAAAATAGAACTCCTTGAAGTGTTAGGTCACGAGGTTGGAGACCTAAGATCCTTTGAGAGACCTCAGGTTATTTCCTGCATTGGGGAGGATGACCTATAGTCATTCCCGAGCTGGATCTATGTTTGTATAGCCATAAAGACTGAACCACAAATTTTTTCTCTAGTATCTGAAATTTATTAACCATTAATGTTTGGAGGCTTGATTAAAGTGACCACTAGATCTAACTTTGTAAGAAACAAATAAATGGCAACTAAGCTAGCATCAGTGGATCTAGCAATAAGTATCCACTGAACCTTTAAAGCTTGCAAAGTACTGGCCACTCAGGGTACATCACAAGGATTCAAACCTAATGTGAGATGCAGAAACATAAATGATAATAAATGCATACGTTGGCAACATGAGGACAGTGCTTTACCTCAAAACTTTCACCTAGTGACCCTTCTCTTCAAGAATGAGAGGGGTTTAGCCGAGCATCCCTTGAGTTGTCATCCTCGAGGGTGTTTGAGTACAGGAGTGAAAAGTGCGAAAGGGAGTGAAAGTGAAAATCACCCACGGGAAGGCCCAGCTTTGGCTCGATTTTGTGTCGATGGATTGATTGATTTTACGAGCTTGGCGAGACTTATATCTTGCTGAGTCAAAGGAAATTACAAAGTATGAAATAACCTAAATACGTAGGAGCAATTTTGGGTACAAAACCACAGTGATCAAAAGTGGTCAACCGAGTAAAAAAGCGAAGCGGTGCGAAATTACGCCAGTTCTGAATTTGCGACAACGTAAAATCTACGCAGTACTCTCTCCCTACGTATTTAGCTCGATTGCCTTTTGCTTTGTACATGCGGCTGCCCGAGTTCGCTCGGGTTCTTAATGTTGAATTGACTCGAAGATAATGGTGTAATTGAGCACAAAACTACAAAATATCCACAAAGTATGATTATTAGTATAGTCGGGACGCTTAGTGTATCAATTAGGTTATTAAAGTTGATTAATTACACACAACCTTTCTGCCTACCTCTTTCTTCTAGCACTGCAAAAGTGTAAAACCTACAATGAACAGGGCTCAAAACAACACTATTTGGGCACTAATCACTCCCCCCAACCGACACATTGCTAGTCCCTTAGCAATGACAAAAGGAAGACCAAACAGGTTTAAAAGCTCATGCAAAAGGAATGGTATTTTCAAGAAGTGTATGAGTAAGTAATGCCCTACCCTCAGTGTGAATGATTGAGACCCTGCACAACAACAAGCTTGGGAGAATAAATGCCATACGGGACCCAAGTTTGGAAAGTATCTATCCCGAGGAATCAGAGCTCGAAACTTCCACCAAAATCTAAGTGTTTGTATTGATCGATTTTCCATGACCTTTCTTGTGCCTCTCTGACAGCTACTTCAAGTCTAGCACATTGACCAACCTAAAAAAAAATCTGGCTCCACTCTTTTGTCATATTTCTTTAAATGTGTAGGATGCAATGCGAGAAATAAACCTCACCAAAGTTAGGTAGGGGTCCACCACGATGACTCGACCAACTAAGGCTTAAGGCATCAAGTCATGAGGATCTCTCGACCACTAACTCCTCAGGTTTCACCCCGGACTCCGTATGAATTCGAAATTCCAGCACCTACGACTCGCTAAACCTCACCTATCCACCCATATAGCGAGCACTAAGTCGGTGGCTCCCAACCAACTAAGGCTTAGGGCACTAGGTTTTAAAGACTTTCGTCGTAAACCCCTCGGACCGTGCTCGGGTTTCAGGGAATTAAAAGCGCAAATCCTTTGGCTTTTCTCTTATCTTTTCTTCTTTTCCCTTTTTCTTTTTCTTTTTCTTTGTCTTTTTCTTTTGGAAGACTTCATTAGCCTTCTTTTCTAGGGAACCATAACCTTTTACAGTTGGTAAATGAAACTAGGGTAGGTTTGCACGATAAGGGAGTTATGCAGTTTCTCAGGCTATTACAGAAAACTGATGTGCATAGTGTGTGGCTAGCTAAAGGTGGAAAAAAAAGATTGAATACCAGGAGACTTCAACTGACCAACCACTTAATCCATGGAACTAATCTAGTATCAATGGCATTGGGCAATGTTTCAATTTTTCAACTTACGGGTTGCGCGAACCATAAAAAATGGGGAAAAATGTTGCAAATGAGTTAAGAAAGTAAAAATTATCGATATGTATAACGAGTGTATCACCTAAATTTTCGACTTTTCCAAAAGCAGACTTTCTCAAAGAAGCAAAAAGCAAGCCACTAAATATACAAAATGGGCTTTTCTTACACACGTAGTAGACTCAAAAAGTGTAAAAACAAACTGATATCTATAGTATAAAAATCACTTCCTTTACTAACTCTCCCCCCAACCAAGTGTGCCATTGACCGCAATGGGGTGTGGATTGGAAAGGTAGTGGAGGAAGTGATACCTCCTTAGTCAGTAGCCGGTGAAGAGGTGTCCTCGGTGCGGATGGGCGGTGTTGGAGGAGTGGGTACGCGTGCTGCGATGCAGAGCGGCGAAGAACATGTAGGAGTGGAGGTGGAGGGGCGCGATCCTGCTGGAGTAGAGGAGTGGAAGCGGCCGGCGGGTACATATGGGAGATCGCGGGGGAGACCGGGTGACTCTGGATCTGCATGAGGATGGCGATTACGTGCGAGAATGGGCGCTTGTGCACAGACCATGGCGACACCGGTGCGAGTCATCTTATCCGCGGGAGCTACATGGGTTGTAACAAATGATCGCTGTAGTGGAGACATGCGGGACTACATCCATGATGGTTAGAAGTCGGTGGAAATCTCATTGATATCTTTGCGGAGGTGGTGCGAAAGTTCTCCTTTGCAACACCGTGCGTGGGAGCGATGCGGGGCGGGGGCCACTGAAGGAGTGGAGGGCAGCGGATTTGGAGGTATAAGAACGGAAGGGAGATGCGGAGGCCCGTGGTCTTTGCCGGAGCCTAAGGCTCCCAGTATATCCCAGCTTTGGAGGGGCACTCCTCTACGAGTAGAGATCATCATTGGTGGCTGGTCCTCGTTGGAAGGGGGGAAAAAGAGTGAGGCGTAATGGGCGCCCTTCGATCGACGGTAAGGTTGGCCTGCCAGATCCTAAAGCGTCGCTCGATCTAGGCTCATCGGGAAGCCGATATGCTCGAAGCACTGGCATGAGTCACAAAGGAATAAGGCGTGGACTCGACTCGAGTAGACTCTTGCGATGGACCTTGTCCTCGAAATGGAACAAGGAAGTCATAATGACTCGACAGGCGAACCATTAGCCCTCAGAGATCTGAAATAAGGCCTGGATGGATCCTCTCCTGCGGCGTATCTTTGGAGGCGGGAAAAGATTAGACCACGAATGTGATCTGAAGCATACGCGGCGGGGCTGCCTCTGAACGAGGCAGGCCAGTGATAGTGTCCACTGGAAGAAAGGCGGACATCTCCACTGGGTAAGGGATGGGGCCCGCGCCCTGTGGTGAGTTGGTGAGGACCAAACCCAGTTGAATCTTAGTGGCAATGTACGGGGCCTTAAGTATCCACGGCAGGCGATCGATGGAGAAATGAAGACGGTTAAGGTTGGACTCGCGCATGGATGTGTCAGTGTGGTAGAACTTCGATGACCACTTTCGGGGGTAAGCCGTGGTGTTATGAATGGCTCCAGGGAGTACCTCTGCACTAGGAGCATCGAGTCTCGGAGCTCCGGGTCTGCGAAAAAGGATGGAAGATCATAATAAACCTCATCATACAGGTCCCTCTCAATGTAATCAGCATTCCCTGGAATAGGGTTGCAGTGGAAGAGTGGCCGCCGGATGATAGGCGGGAGACGGAGTCGGAGGGCTGAACGAGGGTCTGATTGGCGACTATGGCTCCTGAGGCTTGGAGCTAGAGGACTCCCCTGGGCCCGAGGTCATGGCCCTCTTAGATGATGGGGCCCTCCAGGATGGCCTCGGATGTGGCAGAGAGGGTGGAGTGGGGCCTACCCGAGTGTGGTATCTCCTCGGGCGGGGTTGTGCCGGCGGAGGAGACCGGCATTGCCTTGAGGCCCGGCGGTAGGAAGGCGGTGGCTGGAGGCACGTGTGTGAACATACGCTAGAGACTGTAGCGGCCCGGAGCGGGTTGGGGCTGGAGTAGTCGGCGGGGAGGAGGCAGTGCACTCGGAGTAGGAAGCGCGTCATGGGTCTTCACCATTCTGGGAAGCTTGAAGAAGAAGAGGGGAGGGCTTTAGAAAATGGAATGGGATGTGAAATGAGAAAAGGAAAGAAAAGAAAAGGGCTTTATAGGGAGGGGCAAATGAAAAGTTTTTGGCTAATTAATGACTAGTAATTCCTATTAAATGGCTGGTTAAAAAAGAAAGGAAAATTAATGGCGAGAGGCGCGGGCGAGAAGGGGTTCTGGCCGGATGGAAGATGAAAGGGTAAGGGAGATGAACAGTGGGACTTGCGAATTTTCGTAGGTTGCAAATTTTCATAACCTGTGAAATTTTAACGAGTTACGAAAATTTGCAATACAGAAAAATTTCGAGGCGAAAATAACACAGCCCAGCTGCAACCACACATAAAGCAGAAGACTAAAAATTGTGAGAAAACAAACTTAAAAAGAAAAATTTTTCAAAGAAAAATATAGGCTGAAAACAAGGAATCAAGAAAATCTCTAAAACAAAATGAAAGTAAAAGAAATAAAAATTCGACAACAAAATTTTAGGGGCACGAGATCTTTGCGAGAAACCACTTCCTATAAGCTGTTTTTAGCAATCATGGAGAGTCGAGGAGGATCTCCTCCTTGTCGGTTGGTACATTGCATATAGCTTCAGCCTTTGCCAAGCCCAACAGAATACCCACTGCAGTCTTTTGGATTGAGCAGGTCGCGATCCATGGGATAGACTCCGGATGGTGAATGGGCCGATCTGTCTTACAGTTTAGCTTACTGGAAGAGTGGGAGAAGCGGGTGGTAAACAGCGCTTGGTCTCCTTGTTTGAAATGTTTGGGTTGTGGTTGATCGCGCCCCACCTCTTCAACATCTTTGCAATTTTGGGTTGATGAGGCATCATTCCTCGATTCAAGCTGCTTCGTTGATATCGAGGAGCCTGTTGAGACCAGCTCTGTCCATATCCAAGTTCAATTTCTTCATTGCCCACCATGCCTTATACTCAATCTCCATAGGCAGGTGACATGCTTTTCCATAAACTAGGCGATAAGGAGACATGCCCATGATGGTCTTGTAGAAGCCGTGCAGCATGCCCATAGAGTCAACAACTTGAGAGACCAATCCCTTTCGGTTGGGAGTTCGCCGCTGCAATGTTTGTCTTGATCTCTACGTTGGCTAGCTCAACTTTGACCGCTGGTGGTGGTATGGGGTGGCTACTTGTGTGACTTTTCATACTTAGTGAGGGCTCTCAAGGGGTTGTTTGTGAAATGCGAACCTCCCACGTCGCTAATTATGGCTTTGGGGACTTCAAATCTGGAGAATATATTCTCCTTCAAAAATTCCTAGTACCACTGCTGTGGTGCCACCAAGGCTACTTTAACCCACTTGGACACATGATGACTCCACCCCAGAATGCAGACATCCAGGGAGGAGGGAATGGTCCAGCCAGTGATCTTTATGCCAAAAAAGATCAACTCACCAAAATCGGGTAAAGAAAAATAGCGTGAGGCGAAATCTTCCCCAACCCTTTGGCATTTTTTTCGCATTCCACGCACATGGTATAAGGCATCTGTGAGGGCAGTGGATCTGAAGCTATGACACCTTCCTTGCGATTTTGGGAGAAAATGGCCTCCCATGCATTTAAGTGACGGTGGGTGATTATTTGTTGCTGCCGGGCACACACCTCCTGATTATCGATTCAGCCGATGTTTGTACAAAGAGGGTTTGCCGGTACGCTGGTAGCTCCTTGTAGTAGTAATTTACAGTAGCAATGAGCATACCGAGGTCATACCGACCGGGAGCGGTGACATAGGGGAACTCATCGTGGTTGGAGAGTTGGCATGAATTTGTTGTGTGCGATTGTTAATCGATGGGTGATCGGCAACAACATTTTCCACACCCTTTTGTCTGATTTGGAGTTACGAAACTCTTGCGGTAAAGAGGCCACACGATAGCCTAGCCTTAGCATTTTGTTTGGTGAGTATTTCAAAGAGAATTTGAATGATCGTGAATATTACATTGTGTGACCCAACCAAATAGCTGAGAAATTCCAAATACAAGGCATAGACCCTTGCCAACAGCTGCATTTTCTGTGGTTGTTGTATTCTCTGTGCCTCATTCAACTGTATCTTGCTGCCATAATATACCGCCAGGCTCCTTGCTACTTCCATGCTGACCTCCGATGTTCCGTTGCTTGCATCAGCAGCATCTACCCTCGAAGAATGCTTGCCGATTGAGGCTCTCACTATTGGTGCGAGTGGTCAAATAGGCTTTAGCTCTCAAGCTCTTTTGGCAATGCATCCCAAATAAATTTGCTTGATTTTTCGGCGGGTTTGTAGAAGGCTTGAAATTTTGAGATCAGTGAACCTCTGTGGGAGCACTGCATGCCCAATTGCCCACCTCACGGAGTCTTGACGTGATGGCAGGGAGGCGGTTTGAAGTGGAGTCCAATTTTGCCTTATCGACTTCAATTCCTTTTTCTGAATTAATATGCTGATCTGATTCTTACGACTAACCGTAAAATGGCATTTTCCCGATTCGATTACCGGAGTTTTCTCTATGCACCTATGCGGGGCGTTTGTTTCAGGTTGATTAAGGCATTCTTCAAAACTCCCTCCAGCTAGGCGCTAATGTCATCATATAAGCCTGCAATGCTGCAAATCACTTTGAAAATCTTGACATACATCGCTAAAATGTGGCGGGCATTACAGACCAAAGGGCATTCTCAGTATTCATATGTGCAGAATAGACTTATAGAGTGGTCTTTTTCTAATGATCTTCACAAACAATTTCAATTTCAAAATATCTTGGGCCAGCCATCTAGGAAAAGTGAGAAGAGTGACCGAAATCTCAGAAATTTTGATCCATGAAGGGTAGAGGAAGTGATCCTTCACTGGTGCTGTTCAGCATCCCCTAATCAATACACTACCCTGACACATGGTAAGGCGGGTGGGCATCTCCTCTCTTTTCGTTGTATGCACGAAGTAGTTACTTGATTTCTGGGGCTGCACAGTTCAGACTCTTGGAGGTGCTATCTGATATGGGGTAGATGATACCCGGCTTCTGTGACTTTGGGACTCTACCTAACCACTTCTTGCATATGTGGGTTCGAGTCACCTCTATACTTGTTTGTCTTGCGGCTTTGCCTCCTCCTCTAGGTATATGCCAATTAGGTGCAAACTTTTGGGCTAATACCCTTCGGTCCAGTAATCTTCCACCCTAAGAGCTTTGCTTATTCTCCACTGAGGATGTCACGTGGAGACTACACTTCGTGAAGTCTTGAGGCGGGGATGAAATGACAACTGGACACTTGTAACACCCCGAAATATACCCTAGCAGTTTTCGGACTTTTTTAGGGTATATTAAAAAGCTAAATGGAATTTTTCGGAAATAAAATGATAGAACCGAAAATTTATAAGAGAGCAAAAGGGTAAATATGTAATTTATCACTTGAGGACCTAGTGGTCATAAATGGGAAAGACAAGGGTAAAGTGGTCTTTTACCACTTGTGGACATAAAAGGCATAAAACAATAAGTTATATGCAAATATGAAATTTGAGAAAAATATGGAATAGAAAATAGAAGAGAATGGAAGAACAATAGCAAAATGAAAGAGTTTAAAAATGCAGAAGCTGAGAACATGGCCTTAACAAAAAAGTTGGATAAGAGCAATTGGTCTCTCATTTTTGAGGGCAAAAGCGATGAATGGAAGGAGGGGAGAAGGGGAGAAGAAGAAGAAGAGGAAGAGGAAAAGAAGAAGAAGAGAAGAGGAGGAGTTCAAGAAAGATTCAAAGGTATGGAACTTTGTATAGATTTATATGGATACATGTTTGTGGGTTGTGGGTTGTGAGAAACCTAACCCTAAAATGAATTCTTGTATGGAAATCTTCACAAATCCCTTTGATCTCTCTAGGGTTTTGTTATAATTTCATCATAACCTTAGATTTCTTGAGGGTACAGGTTCAGTAAAACCCGTATGGGAACAAGACAGGCATGGAATCACTCCCTTTGAGTTGGATTCATGGTTAAATGACAAATGGTGAGTTAGGGTTTAGAACAAACCCTAACTAATCCTTAATGTTTAAGGTTGTGTATGGGTTATGACCCATATTGAGAGATAGTTTTTGGGGAGAAATTCATGGAAAAGTTTTGAAGAAAGATATGTAATGAAAAGATGAATTGAGTAAAATTGAGATTATAAGATGAATTTGGAGTGGTTTTAAGCATGTTTATGGAGTATTGGGTTGATTTGGGGTATCAACATGGAAAAATGGGAGAAAAACACACATTCTGGAAGCATTCGGGGGACTGTACCGGTACACATGGACACATGCAGTCTGAGCCCTCCCGAACGAACTTTGTACCCGATGCAGGTGCGAACGAGGAGTGCGATACACCTGCTCTGTTTTAACCAGTGTTTGTATTTTAGCCATAACTTACTCATTTCTTATCCGATTTGAGTGATTCGAGTGGATAATTAAAATAGACTTCAAGACGAACCAAACATCCAGAAATAGGCATCGTCAAATTCTGAATCTATGTGGCCCAGAAATTCACTCAAATTGGGGCTATGTGCAAGCCAATTCCTGCATCAGTTTAATCATAAAGTAGTCTGAGTTGTTTAGGACATAACTCGAGTTTCGGTGCTCGATTTGGTGATTCAGTGGAAAGAGACATAGCACCTTAGCTTCAAATTAGTACAAAAGACCAGTGTCAAATGTAAAGTTAAGATCCCCGAAAATGACAAAAAGACGGTGGCTGTTGCTGCTGCTGCAGGTGCTGCGAGTTGCTGATTTTTGTCACGACTTGCAACTTGCATAACTCCTTCGTTAGGACTCCATTATGGGTATTCTTGGACTCTATGGAAAGCTCATTGAGTCTAGAATCTAACCATATGCTATTTAATGGCGTTTGGTGCCCACAACCAGTATGAAAATTTAATTGTTATACCAAGTGTACTAATCGCTTAGTTAAAGTTAATTGGAATACATGGTAAGAAAGGATGTAGATATGAACAAGAAATGCAATATGTATAGATGTGTTCATGAAACATGAATGTGATATGGAAAAATGAAAACGAACTGAAACATGAATATGAGCATGAAAGGCAATAAGTCATGAACACATAATGTGGTTAAATTATATATGATTATTATCATATATAACCAGAAAAAGGATAACAAATGATAGGAAATACGTAAATGATATGAAGATATATATATATATATATATATATATATATATATATATATATATATATATATATATATATATATATATATATATATATATATCGATTTAGGTATTATTATTGAATTGTTTTGTCATACATAAATGATATGAGAATGTGATTATGATCAGTTATGAGTTTTATTTGTGAAATATACATATGTATAGCCATGTATCGATTTGAATTGTATTGTCGAAATGTTTGTCACACATATGCATGTGTGTATGTCATTTGAACTATAAAGCGAGAAATTCTTGCATAAAGTAAATTGATTTGAAATGTATCATTGGACCGGCCGACATGGCGGGATTCACCAACTGAATTCGTCATGAAGGTAACCGTAATTGCTAAATGTGAGATCACATTGCTACTGAATGACAAACAGGACAGGATTCCCCAAGTGAATCTATCGTGAATGTCGACTTCTATAGCCATATGTGACATGGTAATAATTGAATGCGAAATCACATTGCTACTGAATGACAAACATGACAGGATTCCCCAAGTGAATATGTCGTGAATGTCGACTTCTATAGCCATATGTGAGATGGTAATAATTGAATGCAAAATCACATTGCTACTGAATGACAAACAGGACAGGATTCCCCAAGTGAATCTGTCGTGAATGTCGACTTCTATAGCTATATGTGAAATCACAAACCAAAAAGTGAAAAATGACATTAAAAATTGTATTTGTTTAAGTATCTTTTCGTTACGGACGAGTAAAAGGCATTATTTTGTAAATGCATTTTTGTTAAATGTGAATGTTATGGGTCTTTTGAATTTGAAATGTTTATGGGATTACCAGGAAACAGGGAATTCTTCGTAGTGAAAATTAAATGAGATAACACAAACAAAATGTTTTGGGAAGAGTGAAAATGTCGAGATGCATCGGGCTCGACTTGGATCATGATCGGGTCGAGTCGAGGATTCGGAGTCGCGACACTTTGAAAAAAATTTAATAATAAAAAACCAAACAAAATGTTTTGATTGAAAATGTCGGAGTAAAAGCTAGGAGCTCGGCTTGGATCACATAGCGAATTGAGTAAGGGATTCGGGTCGTGACACTTTTGAAAATGAAAATTTAATAAAACGATAACTAAAAGAATTAAACAGGCATTCCGGATCATGAAATGTAATTGCTAAAGGGATTTGATTAATGGCTTTGGCCGTAATAATGATATGAGTCTAATATGTATCGGTATCAGTATGATTTGACCCTGTATGTATTTAATATGACTTGATCTGTTCCGACTTGCCATTGTATACGTATAAGTTTACTTTGAATATGATACGATCACGCCGCTACATGTAGAAGATATGAATTGAAACATAGACATGACATGGAAGTATCACGAACAAGATTAATATTATGAATCCCGAAAGGATAAAATCTGCATGTATAATATGATATGGAATTAGAAGTCACATAAGAATAGAAGCCGTTATATTCATAGGAAAAGTAAATGTAAAAGGATTGTGGCGCGATTATTGTTATTAGTGCGTTCTCTTTGTCTATATGTTCCACTAAGGCGTAAAAACAGCATGGGTGTTCAATCGGTGTAGATGCTAGGGGAGATAAGAAGGGCAGGACATTCCACACGATGCAGGCCATCTCGAATGGAGTGCTCACAAGCAGCATTCACGCGATCTCGATGTTTGTAAGTAGATATATACATGTATAAGTATTTGTATAAGTAAATGGACTTAGCATATGTGTATAGATTTTAATGGATACCACTCCGGTGGTAGTTCCGTTGTATATGTAAATGATTTTTGGTTATTACAAAAATTGTTTGTATACCCACAGGTATAAGTTCAGCAAAAAAAAAAAACAGGTAAAGAGTCTTAGATATATGGTTTCTCTCCCCGAAACCGGGTTCGATCCGCCAACTCCAGCTGGACCGAGAATCAGCATGACAACACCGTCCGGCTTCTTCCAAAAGGCATATTTCACCCACGTGCAAAGGTTTAAGCTCCAATTTCTAGGCTCACTTGTTCCTTCTCAATCATTAAAGAAAATTTCTTGTTTCTTCCCTCCAAAGGCTCCCTAGACAAGTTTCTGGCGTCCTCGTGCTTCCTCGCTTCCTTTATGAATACCAGCTACTCTTCACAAAGATATCCTTGATACCCTCGATGGTCACCGTTCCTCCGTGATCGTGGTCATCAGATGCAACGCTTCTAGGCCATCTTCCACTAGCAAGATGTGCTTTTTACTCGCGGAAGATGTCGAATTCTGTGGTCATGTTCGGCGGTTGCATAACACCATTTCGGAAGGATAACGTGACAGCACAAGAATACCTTCTCCAAGATGATAGGTACATATCGCCCCTACCGCCGCCGTTCTTTGCGGTTCGATAACAAAATCTAATGATAGTAGAATTTGTCCACTTCAGATAGGACATCTTCCACTCCGTCCCTTTGGTATCTCGATTAATCTATCTGCAAGAGATAATGTGGACGGGAGGTGGCTTAGTTCTCCCAACCCGAGTTGCTTCAGGACATCGAATGGGGAGAAGATTCACACTTTCACCCGTGTCTAGCAAAGGTTCTTCCACACAAGTGCCCTCCAATATTAACCGAGATGGTTGACAACCCGGATCTTTATACTTCACCGAGTCTTCGTGATCGATGATAGCACCGACTGCTCGGGCCAAGAAGGCCTTCGTCAACTTCAAATTTCACTCGTACACAAGTCCTTCAAAATTTTGCATGTGGGGACTTGTTTGATCATGTCAAGCAGGGGGATGTTGACTCTACTTGCCTCAAGATTCTGAATGATTTCAAACTGAATGATAGCCTTTTAGCTTTTACAAGTCGAGGAAAATGGGCGTATATTTTACTACGCTCGCTTGATCACCACCTCCTCGTTCAATTTCTTCCAACTTCCTCGATTGTTTTATCGCTTTAGGTGTTGGTCAGTTGAGTTTTGCCACTTCTCGCAGTGATGATTGCCTTAACTTCATCCATCCTAGAATTTGGCTCACCTGGAAGAAACCACTCATTCACCCCCGTATTCCTGTCGGGGTCCGAGAGGAATTTCCCTTTCCCCGCAACCCGCCGTTGGATAACTGGACTGAACACTGGCAGGTTGTCATATGGGGTACTTCAGCCATGTGCTTATCATGCTTTTGAGAAATTTCGAGCTGTAGGTTGCCTATTTTCTTATCGAAAGTGTGCTTTCCACCGTGTCAATTCTTTGATCGTCTAGCATTCATTGCCTTCCACAAAGTTACCCACCACCACCTTGCTCAAGTTCATAATAGCTTGTTCAATCGAGATGATATGGTGGTAACATAAGTCGAGACCTATGTCACATAGCAAGAGGAGGTACATAGTGGTGGAGGTTTCGGGTTTCCAAAGAGGAGCCTGGGGTGGTTCCTCCAAATTGGGTCAGAGGTATTGTCGTATGGGGTTGTGGCCGGTGGCTTGTATTGGCCCACCCGCGATTGGCTCTGTTCACCACAAAGTCCCCATCGAAGGAACACTTGGCAATTCCTTGGTGCCTGGACTCGACAACTTGAAGCATGGCTGTTAGGCATACGCCTCGGGCCACCGGCCAGACTTAGCCGACTCATTTCAAGCTCTTCCAACCTCCTAAATACAGGATAGCTTTGTTTGCCCCCATGTCCTTTGAGAGCGAGTATATGCCTCCTTGATTTGTGTGGTGGCCTCATCCTGCCTGGCCTCCTAGGATTTGGCCTCCATCCTGCTTTGAGGTTTCAAATCACATAGTCGAGGGAAGTCCATGGTCGCCTGTATTCTTGCTCGCTTAAGTCCCTCCCACACATGGTCTCCAATAATTGCTTCACGGCGTAATATCTCCATCATAGAAGTGGTTGACCAACATCCATGTATCAAAGCCATGGTGGGCATGCAATCGATGGTTTCTATATATCTCTCCCAAAGATTGGTAGAACTTCTCTCATTATCATGGCCTCGCAAATGCATAAATTCCGCTTCTTCTCAAACTGGTCCTGCAGACCAAGAACTTTTTCAAAAACTCGGCCATAGCTTCGCCCCAATTCCGGATGGTTCTTGGCCTTAGAGAATTAAGCCAAATTTTGGCTTTGTCTTTGAGGGTTAAGGGAAAGGCCTTCAGCTTGAGCAGATCCATATCGATTGCACACTCCTTGAAAGTTGTGCAAACTTCCTCAAACTCCCGGATGTGTGTGTGTGGATTCTCATTTTCCATACCATGGAAGGTTGGGAACAGGGGCACCAAATAAGGCATGGCAACTACATCTTCTATAGGAGGTACAATGCATGAGGGTGCACTCACCCTTGGTGGGTGTATATGGTCCTCGGCCACATGTAGGCATCGTTTCTTTATCCCATGCCGACTTGCTGTTCTCGTGTGGAGGCTCCATCCGACACTATAAATCGATTTCACACTCTCGTTTTGGTGAAGCACTCGGTTCTCTCTAGCCCCGCTCGCAGTTGTTCCTATCTCAAGGTATAAAGTCCTAGGAACACAACACAAACAACAAGAAACCAAAAACAAGGCTACCAAAAAGGGTTATAGTTAGTTAAACTTAAAACAAAGAAAAACTGGGTATGCACAATATAAACATTCAATATTCCCTACAGTGAATTGTAAATGGGGAAATATTGTAAAATAAAAAAGGAATGAGAATTCACCAATACTGTGGATGCGGGATCATTGTTCAACAGCTCACCACATCACACCATCCTGAACTCACACCATTTGATCTGCGCTTACAAAGAGGTAAATGAATCAACAAAATTTAACTAGATTTCCTACTACCTGGAAAAGCTATCAGAATATAAAGGCCCAGTAGTCGAACTCGTGACGTTTTCTTCATGCGGCGAGCTACACTAAAAAATGGTGTTTCCACTGTGATCGGGGTTTTTGTAAAAAACAGTGGGAGGTTGATGGCCGAAACCGAAATGTAGGGAAATAAAGTGCAAAAGAAATCTTGAAGTTTTAGGCCATCAGTTAGGTTCTACAACTATAATGTCTGCCTTTTCTTACTGGAGATGACCAAATATTTAACCTGATCTATGTTGGCCATAGTACTCGAACCCTGTAAAAGTTTTTCTCCTAGTATACAAACATTTATTAACCATACAGCCAAGAATTTAAACTCGACTGACTAATACGCGTAGAAGCAAATAATGCAACCAAGAGATAGTACCAAGGATTCAGCAATAAGTATCCATTGAACCTTAAAGTTTGCAGACAAATACTGTGGTATAACACAAGATTCAAACCTAACGTGAAAGATGCGTAGTAAACATAAACATAATAAATGCTCATATGGCAACAGAGGACATTGTTACCTGGTAATTTCTCACCAGACCCTCCTCTGATGAGAGGGGTTTGATTGGTGCATCCCTGAGCGCTCATCCCTGGCGTGTCACAGCAGGCGCGCAGTGGAGAGAAAATGAGAGAAAAATCACACCTGGAAAGTCAAAGCCGCACAAAATTTGATCAGAATGATGACATTGATTTTATGAGTTTCTGATCGGTGTTTATACGAGTCAAGGAAATACAAAAAAGCAGTGAACAACACAAATATTAATGAGGGTAATTTCGTACAAACCAAAAAACAGTCAAAAAGTACCAACATTAACAGTAACAAGGGGTCGCACTTGCATTTGCGAAATTAGTTTGGCGAAACGCAAATCAGCGAAATTTCATAGTCGCGAAAATTTTCATGCCTCGAATTATGCGCAATAAGTAAAATTGCAACACCAAAATCTCTACAATGCTCACTCTCTCCAGATTTAGTCTAATCATTTCCGCTGATAAAACAGTCTGCCTCGGGCGTTCTTCGTATTTGAATTGATCGCAAAGATAATTGTATACCTGGGTTTGCAAATCCATGTATCCACAAAATATGATTAGTAGTATAGTTTGGGACCTGCTGTATCAATCAAGTTATTGCTTGATTAACAAAAAGGTTTAAACTTGCAATGATCGCACCGTACCAACATTATTTGGGCACTCAATCAACGCGAAAGGGAACATTTGAGCCCTATAAATAACGGACAATCCATTTTCCTCCATGCCACATTTTGCCGCCTTTTCCTCCTCTCTCTCGCTGTTGTTTTTACAACCGATCCCAGATCGACCATGGCTCCTGAAGTCCACCCTGGGCCCAAAAGGGACATCATCCGCCACCTTCATTATAAATCATCCTCCGGGGGGAAGATCCGCGATCGCCATTTTGGCGTCGAGCGATTTATCACTGAACGCGATCACACGCCGTTAGTCCCAGAACGAATATTTCCAACTCAACGCGCTCTTCAACTTCATCATCCAACGCGCTAGCGGCGACGCCATGCCTTCCGCCCCCGCGTGAGAGCCTCGCAGGGGAGTTCACCACTAACAGGTAACAACGCCTTCGCCCGAGCGGCGGTCGTTGCGTCCAGTCATTGGTCCGATCACCACCAACGATGATCGTGGCAGATACGCGAGTGATATGGCTATCGATGATGAGATCGAGCACCGATGCGGAGTCATCACACGCATGGAAACACCACCAATAGTGATTTCACCACTTT